>JABAKD010000008.1:3842266-3887266 GCA_012845835.1 Undaria pinnatifida
GCCGCTCGCCCCACACCGCCAAAGAGGGAGGAAGGTTAGACTGACAGCAAGCCCTAGAACCAATCCATACCATCCACCCCAACCACATATCGGGCACGGCGCACGATTTCTGGCGCAGATTTGACTGTGCCCTCCCAAGACCCCAAGACTCCAAGCACGAACTCAAAAACAACACCTCGGGCACGGCGCACGATTTCTGGCGCAGATTTGACTATGCCCTCCAAAGACCCCAAACGCCAACTCAAATCCAACACCTCGGGCACGGCGCACGATTTCTGGCGCAGATTTGACTATGCCCCTCTCAAGACCCCAAACACGAACTCAAAAACAACACACCGGGCACGGCGCACGATTTCTGGCGCAGATTTGACGATGCCCTCCAAAGACCCCAAACGCCAACTCAAATCCAACACCTCGGGCACGGCGCACGATTTCTGGCGCAGATTTGACGATGCCCTCCAAAGACCCCAAACGCCAACTCAAATCCAACACCTCGGGCACGGCGCACGATTTCTGGCGCAGATTTGACTATGCCCTCCAAAGACCCCAAACGCCAACTCAAATCCAACACCTCGGGCACGGCGCACGATTTCTGGCGCAGATTTGACTATGCCCTCCCAAAACTCCAAACCAAAAAAAAAAAAAAAAAAAAAAACATGGGCACGGCGCACGATTTTCTGGCGCAGATTTGACTATGCCCTCCCAAACCTCCAACACAAGAAGATCCACTCAAAACGCCTACGAAAAAAAACCTCCTACAAAACACACCGAAACGAAACAACCCGCGGAGCACTTATCTGCTAGATCTTCGTCCTGACGCCGCCCCCTCCAGACCCAGGTAGTACGTGGCGACGACGCCCCCTCCAGACCCAGGAAGAACATGACGGCCCCTGTGCAAGGGGACGGACGGGACAGAGGGGGTGGGAGGGGGACAAAAACGCGAGGACACGGGAGGGAAGGGAAGGGGAAAGGAGAAGGGGAAAGGGGAGGGAGGGGAGGGGGGAGGGGAGGGAGCCAGGAGCGAGCGGGCCTGGCGTGGCACTAATGCCACGGACTAAAGAAAAGAAAGCCCGCTCGCCCCACACCGCCAAAGAGGGAGGAAGGTTAGACTGACAGCAAGCCCTAGAACCAATCCATACCATCCACCCCAACCACATATCGGGCACGGCGCACGATTTCTGGCGCAGATTTGACTGTGCCCTCCCAAGACCCCAAGACTCCAAGCACGAACTCAAAAACAACACCTCGGGCACGGCGCACGATTTCTGGCGCAGATTTGACTATGCCCTCCAAAGACCCCAAACGCCAACTCAAATCCAACACCTCGGGCACGGCGCACGATTTCTGGCGCAGATTTGACTATGCCCCTCTCAAGACCCCAAACACGAACTCAAAAACAACACACCGGGCACGGCGCACGATTTCTGGCGCAGATTTGACGATGCCCTCCAAAGACCCCAAACGCCAACTCAAATCCAACACCTCGGGCACGGCGCACGATTTCTGGCGCAGATTTGACGATGCCCTCCAAAGACCCCAAACGCCAACTCAAATCCAACACCTCGGGCACGGCGCACGATTTCTGGCGCAGATTTGACTATGCCCTCCAAAGACCCCAAACGCCAACTCAAATCCAACACCTCGGGCACGGCGCACGATTTCTGGCGCAGATTTGACTATGCCCTCCCAAAACTCCAAACCAAAAAAAAAAAAAAAAAAAAAAAACATGGGCACGGCGCACGATTTTCTGGCGCAGATTTGACTATGCCCTCCCAAACCTCCAACACAAGAAGATCCACTCAAAACGCCTACGAAAAAAAACCTCCTACAAAACACACCGAAACGAAACAACCCGCGGAGCACTTATCTGCTAGATCTTCGTCCTGACGCCGCCCCCTCCAGACCCAGGTAGTACGTGGCGACGACGCCCCCTCCAGACCCAGGAAGAACATGACGGCCCCTGTGCAAGGGGACGGACGGGACAGAGGGGGTGGGAGGGGGACAAAAACGCGAGGACACGGGAGGGAAGGGAAGGGGAAAGGAGAAGGGGAAAGGGGAGGGAGGGGAGGGGGGAGGGGAGGGAGCCAGGAGCGAGCGGGCCTGGCGTGGCACTAATGCCACGGACTAAAGAAAAGAAAGCCCGCTCGCCCCACACCGCCAAAGAGGGAGGAAGGTTAGACTGACAGCAAGCCCTAGAACCAATCCATACCATCCACCCCAACCACATATCGGGCACGGCGCACGATTTCTGGCGCAGATTTGACTGTGCCCTCCCAAGACCCCAAGACTCCAAGCACGAACTCAAAAACAACACCTCGGGCACGGCGCACGATTTCTGGCGCAGATTTGACTATGCCCTCCAAAGACCCCAAACGCCAACTCAAATCCAACACCTCGGGCACGGCGCACGATTTCTGGCGCAGATTTGACTATGCCCCTCTCAAGACCCCAAACACGAACTCAAAAACAACACACCGGGCACGGCGCACGATTTCTGGCGCAGATTTGACGATGCCCTCCAAAGACCCCAAACGCCAACTCAAATCCAACACCTCGGGCACGGCGCACGATTTCTGGCGCAGATTTGACGATGCCCTCCAAAGACCCCAAACGCCAACTCAAATCCAACACCTCGGGCACGGCGCACGATTTCTGGCGCAGATTTGACTATGCCCTCCAAAGACCCCAAACGCCAACTCAAATCCAACACCTCGGGCACGGCGCACGATTTCTGGCGCAGATTTGACTATGCCCTCCCAAAACTCCAAACCAAAAAAAAAAAAAAAAAAAAAAACATGGGCACGGCGCACGATTTTCTGGCGCAGATTTGACTATGCCCTCCCAAACCTCCAACACAAGAAGATCCACTCAAAACGCCTACGAAAAAAAACCTCCTACAAAACACACCGAAACGAAACAACCCGCGGAGCACTTATCTGCTAGATCTTCGTCCTGACGCCGCCCCCTCCAGACCCAGGTAGTACGTGGCGACGACGCCCCCTCCAGACCCAGGAAGAACATGACGGCCCCTGTGCAAGGGGACGGACGGGACAGAGGGGGTGGGAGGGGGACAAAAACGCGAGGACACGGGAGGGAAGGGAAGGGGAAAGGAGAAGGGGAAAGGGGAGGGAGGGGAGGGGGGAGGGGAGGGAGCCAGGAGCGAGCGGGCCTGGCGTGGCACTAATGCCACGGACTAAAGAAAAGAAAGCCCGCTCGCCCCACACCGCCAAAGAGGGAGGAAGGTTAGACTGACAGCAAGCCCTAGAACCAATCCATACCATCCACCCCAACCACATATCGGGCACGGCGCACGATTTCTGGCGCAGATTTGACTGTGCCCTCCCAAGACCCCAAGACTCCAAGCACGAACTCAAAAACAACACCTCGGGCACGGCGCACGATTTCTGGCGCAGATTTGACTATGCCCTCCAAAGACCCCAAACGCCAACTCAAATCCAACACCTCGGGCACGGCGCACGATTTCTGGCGCAGATTTGACTATGCCCCTCTCAAGACCCCAAACACGAACTCAAAAACAACACACCGGGCACGGCGCACGATTTCTGGCGCAGATTTGACGATGCCCTCCAAAGACCCCAAACGCCAACTCAAATCCAACACCTCGGGCACGGCGCACGATTTCTGGCGCAGATTTGACGATGCCCTCCAAAGACCCCAAACGCCAACTCAAATCCAACACCTCGGGCACGGCGCACGATTTCTGGCGCAGATTTGACTATGCCCTCCAAAGACCCCAAACGCCAACTCAAATCCAACACCTCGGGCACGGCGCACGATTTCTGGCGCAGATTTGACTATGCCCTCCCAAAACTCCAAACCAAAAAAAAAAAAAAAAAAAAAAACATGGGCACGGCGCACGATTTTCTGGCGCAGATTTGACTATGCCCTCCCAAACCTCCAACACAAGAAGATCCACTCAAAACGCCTACGAAAAAAAACCTCCTACAAAACACACCGAAACGAAACAACCCGCGGAGCACTTATCTGCTAGATCTTCGTCCTGACGCCGCCCCCTCCAGACCCAGGTAGTACGTGGCGACGACGCCCCCTCCAGACCCAGGAAGAACATGACGGCCCCTGTGCAAGGGGACGGACGGGACAGAGGGGGTGGGAGGGGGACAAAAACGCGAGGACACGGGAGGGAAGGGAAGGGGAAAGGAGAAGGGGAAAGGGGAGGGAGGGGAGGGGGGAGGGGAGGGAGCCAGGAGCGAGCGGGCCTGGCGTGGCACTAATGCCACGGACTAAAGAAAAGAAAGCCCGCTCGCCCCACACCGCCAAAGAGGGAGGAAGGTTAGACTGACAGCAAGCCCTAGAACCAATCCATACCATCCACCCCAACCACATATCGGGCACGGCGCACGATTTCTGGCGCAGATTTGACTGTGCCCTCCCAAGACCCCAAGACTCCAAGCACGAACTCAAAAACAACACCTCGGGCACGGCGCACGATTTCTGGCGCAGATTTGACTATGCCCTCCAAAGACCCCAAACGCCAACTCAAATCCAACACCTCGGGCACGGCGCACGATTTCTGGCGCAGATTTGACTATGCCCCTCTCAAGACCCCAAACACGAACTCAAAAACAACACACCGGGCACGGCGCACGATTTCTGGCGCAGATTTGACGATGCCCTCCAAAGACCCCAAACGCCAACTCAAATCCAACACCTCGGGCACGGCGCACGATTTCTGGCGCAGATTTGACGATGCCCTCCAAAGACCCCAAACGCCAACTCAAATCCAACACCTCGGGCACGGCGCACGATTTCTGGCGCAGATTTGACTATGCCCTCCAAAGACCCCAAACGCCAACTCAAATCCAACACCTCGGGCACGGCGCACGATTTCTGGCGCAGATTTGACTATGCCCTCCCAAAACTCCAAACCAAAAAAAAAAAAAAAAAAAAAAACATGGGCACGGCGCACGATTTTCTGGCGCAGATTTGACTATGCCCTCCCAAACCTCCAACACAAGAAGATCCACTCAAAACGCCTACGAAAAAAAACCTCCTACAAAACACACCGAAACGAAACAACCCGCGGAGCACTTATCTGCTAGATCTTCGTCCTGACGCCGCCCCCTCCAGACCCAGGTAGTACGTGGCGACGACGCCCCCTCCAGACCCAGGAAGAACATGACGGCCCCTGTGCAAGGGGACGGACGGGACAGAGGGGGTGGGAGGGGGACAAAAACGCGAGGACACGGGAGGGAAGGGAAGGGGAAAGGAGAAGGGGAAAGGGGAGGGAGGGGAGGGGGGAGGGGAGGGAGCCAGGAGCGAGCGGGCCTGGCGTGGCACTAATGCCACGGACTAAAGAAAAGAAAGCCCGCTCGCCCCACACCGCCAAAGAGGGAGGAAGGTTAGACTGACAGCAAGCCCTAGAACCAATCCATACCATCCACCCCAACCACATATCGGGCACGGCGCACGATTTCTGGCGCAGATTTGACTGTGCCCTCCCAAGACCCCAAGACTCCAAGCACGAACTCAAAAACAACACCTCGGGCACGGCGCACGATTTCTGGCGCAGATTTGACTATGCCCTCCAAAGACCCCAAACGCCAACTCAAATCCAACACCTCGGGCACGGCGCACGATTTCTGGCGCAGATTTGACTATGCCCCTCTCAAGACCCCAAACACGAACTCAAAAACAACACACCGGGCACGGCGCACGATTTCTGGCGCAGATTTGACGATGCCCTCCAAAGACCCCAAACGCCAACTCAAATCCAACACCTCGGGCACGGCGCACGATTTCTGGCGCAGATTTGACGATGCCCTCCAAAGACCCCAAACGCCAACTCAAATCCAACACCTCGGGCACGGCGCACGATTTCTGGCGCAGATTTGACTATGCCCTCCAAAGACCCCAAACGCCAACTCAAATCCAACACCTCGGGCACGGCGCACGATTTCTGGCGCAGATTTGACTATGCCCTCCCAAAACTCCAAACCAAAAAAAAAAAAAAAAAAAAAAACATGGGCACGGCGCACGATTTTCTGGCGCAGATTTGACTATGCCCTCCCAAACCTCCAACACAAGAAGATCCACTCAAAACGCCTACGAAAAAAAACCTCCTACAAAACACACCGAAACGAAACAACCCGCGGAGCACTTATCTGCTAGATCTTCGTCCTGACGCCGCCCCCTCCAGACCCAGGTAGTACGTGGCGACGACGCCCCCTCCAGACCCAGGAAGAACATGACGGCCCCTGTGCAAGGGGACGGACGGGACAGAGGGGGTGGGAGGGGGACAAAAACGCGAGGACACGGGAGGGAAGGGAAGGGGAAAGGAGAAGGGGAAAGGGGAGGGAGGGGAGGGGGGAGGGGAGGGAGCCAGGAGCGAGCGGGCCTGGCGTGGCACTAATGCCACGGACTAAAGAAAAGAAAGCCCGCTCGCCCCACACCGCCAAAGAGGGAGGAAGGTTAGACTGACAGCAAGCCCTAGAACCAATCCATACCATCCACCCCAACCACATATCGGGCACGGCGCACGATTTCTGGCGCAGATTTGACTGTGCCCTCCCAAGACCCCAAGACTCCAAGCACGAACTCAAAAACAACACCTCGGGCACGGCGCACGATTTCTGGCGCAGATTTGACTATGCCCTCCAAAGACCCCAAACGCCAACTCAAATCCAACACCTCGGGCACGGCGCACGATTTCTGGCGCAGATTTGACTATGCCCCTCTCAAGACCCCAAACACGAACTCAAAAACAACACACCGGGCACGGCGCACGATTTCTGGCGCAGATTTGACGATGCCCTCCAAAGACCCCAAACGCCAACTCAAATCCAACACCTCGGGCACGGCGCACGATTTCTGGCGCAGATTTGACGATGCCCTCCAAAGACCCCAAACGCCAACTCAAATCCAACACCTCGGGCACGGCGCACGATTTCTGGCGCAGATTTGACTATGCCCTCCAAAGACCCCAAACGCCAACTCAAATCCAACACCTCGGGCACGGCGCACGATTTCTGGCGCAGATTTGACTATGCCCTCCCAAAACTCCAAACCAAAAAAAAAAAAAAAAAAAAAAACATGGGCACGGCGCACGATTTTCTGGCGCAGATTTGACTATGCCCTCCCAAACCTCCAACACAAGAAGATCCACTCAAAACGCCTACGAAAAAAAACCTCCTACAAAACACACCGAAACGAAACAACCCGCGGAGCACTTATCTGCTAGATCTTCGTCCTGACGCCGCCCCCTCCAGACCCAGGTAGTACGTGGCGACGACGCCCCCTCCAGACCCAGGAAGAACATGACGGCCCCTGTGCAAGGGGACGGACGGGACAGAGGGGGTGGGAGGGGGACAAAAACGCGAGGACACGGGAGGGAAGGGAAGGGGAAAGGAGAAGGGGAAAGGGGAGGGAGGGGAGGGGGGAGGGGAGGGAGCCAGGAGCGAGCGGGCCTGGCGTGGCACTAATGCCACGGACTAAAGAAAAGAAAGCCCGCTCGCCCCACACCGCCAAAGAGGGAGGAAGGTTAGACTGACAGCAAGCCCTAGAACCAATCCATACCATCCACCCCAACCACATATCGGGCACGGCGCACGATTTCTGGCGCAGATTTGACTGTGCCCTCCCAAGACCCCAAGACTCCAAGCACGAACTCAAAAACAACACCTCGGGCACGGCGCACGATTTCTGGCGCAGATTTGACTATGCCCTCCAAAGACCCCAAACGCCAACTCAAATCCAACACCTCGGGCACGGCGCACGATTTCTGGCGCAGATTTGACTATGCCCCTCTCAAGACCCCAAACACGAACTCAAAAACAACACACCGGGCACGGCGCACGATTTCTGGCGCAGATTTGACGATGCCCTCCAAAGACCCCAAACGCCAACTCAAATCCAACACCTCGGGCACGGCGCACGATTTCTGGCGCAGATTTGACGATGCCCTCCAAAGACCCCAAACGCCAACTCAAATCCAACACCTCGGGCACGGCGCACGATTTCTGGCGCAGATTTGACTATGCCCTCCAAAGACCCCAAACGCCAACTCAAATCCAACACCTCGGGCACGGCGCACGATTTCTGGCGCAGATTTGACTATGCCCTCCCAAAACTCCAAACCAAAAAAAAAAAAAAAAAAAAAAACATGGGCACGGCGCACGATTTTCTGGCGCAGATTTGACTATGCCCTCCCAAACCTCCAACACAAGAAGATCCACTCAAAACGCCTACGAAAAAAAACCTCCTACAAAACACACCGAAACGAAACAACCCGCGGAGCACTTATCTGCTAGATCTTCGTCCTGACGCCGCCCCCTCCAGACCCAGGTAGTACGTGGCGACGACGCCCCCTCCAGACCCAGGAAGAACATGACGGCCCCTGTGCAAGGGGACGGACGGGACAGAGGGGGTGGGAGGGGGACAAAAACGCGAGGACACGGGAGGGAAGGGAAGGGGAAAGGAGAAGGGGAAAGGGGAGGGAGGGGAGGGGGGAGGGGAGGGAGCCAGGAGCGAGCGGGCCTGGCGTGGCACTAATGCCACGGACTAAAGAAAAGAAAGCCCGCTCGCCCCACACCGCCAAAGAGGGAGGAAGGTTAGACTGACAGCAAGCCCTAGAACCAATCCATACCATCCACCCCAACCACATATCGGGCACGGCGCACGATTTCTGGCGCAGATTTGACTGTGCCCTCCCAAGACCCCAAGACTCCAAGCACGAACTCAAAAACAACACCTCGGGCACGGCGCACGATTTCTGGCGCAGATTTGACTATGCCCTCCAAAGACCCCAAACGCCAACTCAAATCCAACACCTCGGGCACGGCGCACGATTTCTGGCGCAGATTTGACTATGCCCCTCTCAAGACCCCAAACACGAACTCAAAAACAACACACCGGGCACGGCGCACGATTTCTGGCGCAGATTTGACGATGCCCTCCAAAGACCCCAAACGCCAACTCAAATCCAACACCTCGGGCACGGCGCACGATTTCTGGCGCAGATTTGACGATGCCCTCCAAAGACCCCAAACGCCAACTCAAATCCAACACCTCGGGCACGGCGCACGATTTCTGGCGCAGATTTGACTATGCCCTCCAAAGACCCCAAACGCCAACTCAAATCCAACACCTCGGGCACGGCGCACGATTTCTGGCGCAGATTTGACTATGCCCTCCCAAAACTCCAAACCAAAAAAAAAAAAAAAAAAAAAAACATGGGCACGGCGCACGATTTTCTGGCGCAGATTTGACTATGCCCTCCCAAACCTCCAACACAAGAAGATCCACTCAAAACGCCTACGAAAAAAAACCTCCTACAAAACACACCGAAACGAAACAACCCGCGGAGCACTTATCTGCTAGATCTTCGTCCTGACGCCGCCCCCTCCAGACCCAGGTAGTACGTGGCGACGACGCCCCCTCCAGACCCAGGAAGAACATGACGGCCCCTGTGCAAGGGGACGGACGGGACAGAGGGGGTGGGAGGGGGACAAAAACGCGAGGACACGGGAGGGAAGGGAAGGGGAAAGGAGAAGGGGAAAGGGGAAGGAGGGGAGGGGGGAGGGGAGGGAGCCAGAAAAAAAGCCGATTTTCGGTTTTACTGTCCCCCGGTTGTTGTGTTGTGTGGGGGAAGATCACTGCTTTCGTTTGCTGGTTTGTTTGTTGTTTTTGGCGCAAAACTCATCGAGAAATCGTATTTTTGGTGCAACACGTGTTCGCAGGATTTCGTTGGTATTTTTTTTTTTTTTTTGAGCTACCTTTTTTTACACGGCCAGGCTTTAGACACTCCCACGAGTTCCTCTACACCATTACTGAAAATAACACTTTTTAGTGTGCAGCGTAGCTGACTTCTCCATTGCATAGTTGTATCGCAAAGACAAGAAGCACGAAACCATAAGACCCCGAAAAGGAAAAGGAGGGGGTCATTGGATCGAGTGACTCCGGGCCATAACATAAATTTCCAACAGTGACCGCACTGCCGTAGCCACACGGTGGTGTTGAGCGTCCTTATCTTCGCACTGCAGGTCCCTCTGCACGGACTGAAAACGGCAGCATTGGATTTGAGCTCATCCATCTCGTGGTGTTCGTTATGACTTCGTGCTTCTCCCTGCTTCCGTGCAAAATACCATGGGTGCGGCAATATTTATTTGTCGTCCTATACCTTCATGTGTCACCAAAGGGTTTTGGCTTCTCCCGCGAGCGGTTCTGTATCCTACAATAAAACGTACTTCATGCTAAACACTTTCTTCACGGCGATGCGTTTGGTGACCCTGAAAATTAGAAGCCAATAGGATGGACACTCGCGCGAGTAGCTCTATGCTGCCGCACAAATAAGCCCCGCAAGAGACCCGGGTCTATAGCTTCCAGCTTCAAGTACTAACAGTTTGCCTCGCAAAAACTTGGTTAGGCTGTCAAATGGATTTATTTTTTGCAATGCCGTTTACATTGCTTTGATTTTGAACTGGAAACGACTCGGCTTCCTGAACTGGCGCCATCTCCGTCTCCTCTACTAAACGTGTATACATGACGCGGGTGCTGACTCCATTCAACCATGTGCGCCGCAGTAGCGGTAAGAAAAATCTGACCAAAATATTTCTGAATGCAACAGTGGTGTACACACCCCGCGACAAGCCAAACCCCGGGAGTCTTATTTCTACTCTAGGTCTTGACTACTACACTGCAAAAACACAAGTTTTCGTGACAAACCGATTCGCCTGGTAGTATATCCCGAAAAATCTTACACCAGATCTGGTCTTAAATATGTACAACGCACCACAGCAAAGATTTAACCACATGAAAATGTGTGTTGCGTTGCGCCAAGCAATACTTACATCAAGTGAACGTATATGAGTCCATTTTTTCAGAGAGGTGCTGAGCCTCGCGCGAGAGTAGGCAAACATCGGTAGATACCATGGGGATATAACGCTACAGCATCGTCCCCTTGGTCTCACGTGGGATGCCTGTGTAAGACGCATGCTATGCTGCAGTGGGAGTGCACCTAATGTTTTCACTTGCACAATGTGTGATGATCTAGATACTTCAGTGCAAGATGTGGTGTGGTCTACAGCTCATGTTTAAGACGAATGCTGCGGCAGGGGATGACCTAAGGACAGATCACCGATTGATTCCCGCCCTTGATGATCTAGATATTGCAGGGAAGATGTTGTACGGCCTATAGCTCACGGAACCGGGTGGAGCCGTACGATCTGCATGGTATAGCGAAAATTTGCCCAGGGTTGGCAATCTGCACTCTTTACGTACAGATCCTGCGCAACATCTTAGAATGGCAAATACAACATTTACTACTTGCTATAGAAAATCTATGTGATGTCATGATTTAGATCGTGAACTGTCCAAGGTGTGAATGTCACTGAGGCTCCTCACTGGAGGAGCTTCATTCCTCACCCATAAAACTGGCGATAAGGACACAGGGGAATGCTACGAGATTGACAAATCCAATGGCCGACGCATCTAACGCACACTGATGTAAAACACAACCAGATTGGTTGGGCAGTTCCCGAGCTGAAAAACCCCGTCAATGATAAAAGTTTAGCCAAAAAGTGCCCCGGTGGGTATCCCAACTTAAGAGCACCCCAAGACAAGCCGGTACAAGCGCTATTATCTCTGCGGTGCTCTTATCTATAGTGGGCAACATATAGCTTTTTGGTACAGGCGGGTCTTGCCGAATTGATCGCTCTAAGATAACGAAAGGTCTTACTTTTAACGCTCTTAAACCGGGGTACCTACTGTACCCCCATTGCCTGCTGTGCCCCTGTCGTACAAAATTATAGCGCTTGTCTTGGGTATCCCTATTTGAGAGCACCCCAAGACAAGCCAGTACAAACGCTCATATCTCTGCGTTGCTCTTATCTGTAGTGGGCAACATATAGCTTTTTGGTACAGGCGGGTCTTGCCGAATTGATCGCTCTAAGATAACGAAATATCTGATTTGTAACGCTCTTAAACCAGGGTGTACCTACTGTACCCCTATTGTGCCCCTGTCGTATAATAGTATAGCGCGTGTCTTAGTTGGTTATGATTCGATATCAATAATACCTGCAGCAGGCCAAGGGGATATCCATCGGATTTAGCGTATACTTTTTGTCGACGTAAGTTTTTGGGCGAGATAAAGAGGTCCTATAGTTAGTGTGCAACCTCAGAAAATGACACACGCCATACTAAGTAAGTACGTGGTACATGAACATTTCTGAGGCACCTTTTCCTCACTCGAGGACCTCGATACCTCACAAAAAAATTGGCTGTAAAAATCAACCAAGGAACTTCAATCCGATGAAAAACAACCCCACCGGACGAAAGACATCCAACATCCGATTTCCCATGGCTTAGGTTTAAAGCCGAAGGAGTCATTTGCAAACATACCGACGCTAGGCGGTTGCTCAGCCGAGGGCCTCGGTAAATCAGAAAGTATTTTGGACAAAATATGCCGCCCTCCCCGCAGCACGCGTCATAGATTATTATTAAATCTATTAATATCATTAACAGAGTGTTTGCGATAGAGTGTTTGCGTTGTACCAACTTTGGGTGGGTAGGAGTATGGGTAGGAGTATGGTTGGAAATCATGCAATGGTAGTGCTGAAACCGTCGAGCGTCACAATCCAAGGCCAACCCAACCTACAAAAAACAAGCGAAAAATTAGGTCAAAGACGTACATATAATAATATATATATTCTCTTTTTATTTTTTTGCGTCCAATGTTTTTCGTGGGCGTTTGCTGGTATGGAGGCATGTACAAAGCTTCGTCGGTTTCAGTTCCATTATTAGACTTGTTTCCACACAAGCGAATGTTGAAATCGCAAACACCCTGTATTGGGTGGGGGGTAGTTCTTGAGCAACTGCAACGATGTTGAGGAACCTTCCTCAGTCGGGGGGGGAAATGTATACTGTTTACAGTATACAATTTTGATAAACAAACACGAAAGTGCAGCCGGATGAAACACTCACTCCCATGGCCTAGGTTTACCATTTTTTTATCAACCATAATATTGTATGTGTACAACACATGATGAGCAGGATGTACTGCAAAGCACGCACGCACACGAAAATCCGACGACTTTGGGTTAATTCATAAGGAGTCTCGCCATTCAGATAATTACGTGCTGAATTATAGACAAAAAACATCACCTTTATTTATCGTAGCAAGCGCCAGAATAAAAACGACCATAAAAAAGTTCTTGTCTATATACTATATATGTCAAGTGTGCACTGATAGTAATAATAGTTGTGTAGGTGTGCAGCCCACCTGTCTGTACCTACCTGGAGCAAGTAAGCATCGGTAGAGGTATCATTGTTGTTGTTGTTGTTGCTGTTGTTGTGTTGTTGTTCTCACATTAACTCGCATAATCAAGTCCGTGGTCTCAGGACAGGCTCCAGTCACTCTGGAGCTGACGAATACCCCACAGGGAAAAACACAAACAAACCAAAGGTGGTACACGCATATATCACAGCTGACGCAATTCATGTCTCCACCAGAAACATATAAAAGTGAAATCGGGAATCAGCCTACGATGTGCCAGGTCCATTTTGGTATATACGTCTCACTACTCGCGCCTGGAAAAACCGACTATACCGCTTGCCACCCAAGAAAGGCTACCACGTATAAACTGCACGTAGTACCTGTCACTACGCATACGCACGACAGACGCAAGTTAAATGGAAAAAAAAAACAAAGAAAAGAAAGGAAGATAAAGGAAGGTGAAATGAAAGACAAGAAACCGAAAAAAACGAAAAAGGAAAGGAACGAAAAGAAAAGACAAGAAAAGCAAGACGAAGCAAGGAAAGGAAAATAGAAAAAAATGTCATACTACTAGCAGACCCTCCAGGCCCAATAATAGTTGAAAATAAATCATTTTTATCATTATCAATGGCTTCTACCCAACCAGGTAACCAGGAACTGACTAAAAGACGGCATCATAGAGGGTATCAAGTGCATCATGAATGGCACTGGGGAGAGAACCCAAAATGGCGAAGAAGTCAGGGCGGCCTCACGCTATCTTGTGACGGCCATTGGAAAGCCCCCAAATTTCAAGACGATGATGGCCAGACCCAGACTTTAGTCTCTTAGGCATTACGCCCCCCCTACCCCCCCCTCCCCTTCCCCCTTCCCCCCTTCCCCCCCCCCGCCATACCAGGTACCAGGGTATGCGATAATAAATATTCCCGGGGTAGTTTCTCTCGTCAAATGTGGGTATGATATTATACGTTGTTTACTTTTCTTTGTGATTGGTGGTCGATCTCGTGAAATGTGGGTATGATGCGTTTGTGTGATCGGTGGTCGATCGGTGGCATGTGCGGTGGTGGCACGGTAGGTAAGATCGTATGTGCACGGTTGGTAGTTGATCGAGTGTTTTTGCGTGGGTCATTATTTTGGCTTTGTTGTGGTTTTGCCCTCAAGGGGCATCAGAAATTGGTGGCAACCGTTAGGTTATCCACACGGGATTGGAGTAGTTTTCAACTAGCAATCACCACGCATCAGCAGAGCTTCACGCACAATGGTATTGCCCGAGGAGCAAAGATGCCTACGATGGAACGCCTGGCAATGTTTATATACCTCTTTTGCGTACGACGGATAATTTTTTCTGCACAAAAACACCTTTAAATGCGTTTTATGATCGGACAGCAATTTTATTTTTTGATCATCGCTTTAACCCTCCAGCTCAACTCGTGAGAGGTGTTTCACGTCGGGGGAAGGGGGAGGGCGGGAGGGCGGGAGGGGGGAAAGGGGGAGGGGAGGAAGGGGGAGGTGGGAAAGGAGGGGGGGGGAAGGGGGGGCGTCCTGCCCAAGAGACTGAAGCCTGGGTCTGGTCATCATCGTCTTGAAATTTGTGGGCCTTCCAATGGCCGTCACAAGTTAGCGTACGGCTGCCCTGACTTTTTCGCCTTGTTGTGTTCTCTCCTCAGTGCCATTGATGCACTTGATACCATCTATGAGCCCAATGCCGTCTTTCGTCAGTTCCTCGTAGGGTCTGATAGTATGACGTTTTGTTCTCTTTTCCTTTCCTTGCCTCCTCTTCTTGTCTTGTCTTTTCTTGCTTTTCTTGTATTGTTTTTTTTTTTCGCTTGCCTTTCTTTTCTTTTCTTTCCTTTCTCTTTTTTTCTTTTCCTTGTTTCTTTTTTCTAATAATTTGACTTGCGTCTGACGTGCGTATGCGTAGTGATACGTACTACGAGGTACGTTTAATGTATACTACACGTGGTAGTTTTTCCAGGCGCGAGTAGTTAGACGTACGCACCAGTATGGACCTGGCACATCGTAGGCTGCCCCGGTGGCGTATCAGGTTATCTTCGAGCCTGGTATAGGTCAGTTTCGTGAGTTCGAGCCCCGCCGAGTGCATGTACTCGTATAAATTCGTTGGGACTTTTTCTTGTGGACAAATTGACTTGCGGAAAGCGCAAGAAGAGCGTGAGTTAGCAATACTCGATGAACGATCGACGAGCAGTGGGATTGCTGAACCCTATGCGCGATAAAAATTGAAGGCAAGAACCGGGGAGGAGAAGGGATGACACCTGTGACCACGGCTTGTCCAGAAGCTGGAAAGTGAAAGTGTGCAAAAAAAAAGAAGAAAAAAAAAAGGCTGACTCCCGATTGCACTTGTTATACCAGTGTGTTTCTAGCGGAGGCATTGAGTGCGTCAACTGTGATATATGCGTACCACCTTTGGTTTGTGTTTTTTCCACGGGGTATTCCTTACCTAGCTCCAGAGTGTGACTGGAGCCTGTCCTGTGCCCACGGACTTGATTATGCGAGTTAATGTGAGAACAACAACAGCAACAACAACCGTCAGCGACCTGCTGGACAAGCCATGGTCACAGGTATATGTATCGATGTTAACTCGGAAATAGGTACAGAATGGACTCCAGGTAGACCACGTGCACAGTTTTAATAATTTAAAATTAATGGTAGGTCATATGGTTAGTTTTCCCTTTGTTTTCTTCCTATTTCTTGGGATGCTTGTGAGTGATCGACGTTTTGAAGCTCGTACTACTACTGCACATTTTCTGATGCACGTCAAAGAAACAACGCAACCGCACATTTTTGGCACCACCACATGAATTAGACTATTACTGTAGGATGGGATTGTGCCTATGCCTCAGGGGCAAATTACTTCGAAACTAGACTGGAATATAGATGAATATAAATGAATATATTAATTAGAACAGTTTGTTGCAGTAACTTTCAGGGACAAACTGGTTGGAATTGGACCACATACATAAAAAAGGACATCAGGACATAATAAGGGCACAGCTGCACCTGGGCCACGTTTCGGGGACAGTCTACTTAGAATTAGACTACTACCGTAGGACAGAAGTGCACCCAAATGTCCGGGACATATTGCTTAGAACTATAATAGGAATAAACTGCACCCACCTTGCGGGAACAGACTAATTGGAATTCGGCTACGATGTAACTGCATGCACGTTTCGGGGACAAACCCCTTGGAATTTTTGACTGACACAAGACAACTATTCTTTGGATTTATGTAGAGTTTTCTTCTCGTTAGGGATCGAGGTTTGAACTGGGCATTGGCGGATGGATGGCAAACAACATAATAATGTGAACAGACTGGTTCAACAATGGTCTCTGCTTCCTTCTTTGAGTTCCATCCATGATGTGTTTTCGCCTTGCTTAAGTACCTGTGTGTAAGACTGCATAGCATTGAAGCGTAAATACCAGACATTGTCGGAGGGAAAAACACTAATAATCTGTAATGGTTGTATTTCATGGGCTCCGACAGCGAGATCGCCAAGAAGCTGCGAGGATCAAAAGGAGGGGGGGGGGGAGACCCGCACCCACGGCGTGGAAATGGAGCCTGGATGCGGCTTAGGAGTCGGTGATCAGAGGGAAGACGAGCATGTGTAATAAGAGCACGATGGATAAGGGCAACCGGTGCATTAGGTCGAAGTTAAGCCAAGAAGCAGGAAACAAAATAGGTAGACTGGTACTACAGTACAAAAGGCTGCAAAAAATGTTGTTTCTCTAGTTTTCTGGTTTTATCCTCCTTTTCTTGGCTATTTTCGAGTGAACGACGGTGAAGAAGGGAACCCTTCAAACGTGGCGATGAAAAATGAAGGCATGTACCGCGTAGTTGTCAGGGGGCCCTCTCCAGTTCCAGAACTTTTTGCTCCGACGAGCGGGAAAACTCTTTCTTTTTTCATACAACAAAAACAACACACCAGGGGGGGAGGAGTGCCAACTGTTTGTGACCCCTGATATGAGTTACGAAAGAGGCAGCTACTATATATGTGGCGGTTGATCACGCATGATGACACCCCCCCGCTGTGACATGGAGAAGTTTGGCACACTAAATATAGCGACCGGAAAACGATCGCTGTACTACTAGCAGATAGATGGTGGCGGCACGGTGCGAAACATAAAAGGTATCGTAAGTTGAGCTAGAGGGTTTGTGCAGTACATGAAAAAAACGTAACGAGTGACCAAATTTTGTACGTGTCTCTATGAGGACTAGGGACGGTGCTCCGTCTCGAAAGGGGTGCTTGGCCAATGGTCAAATTACTAAGGCAGCCAACGTGTGAGGGCACCCCGGCCCCACCCGCCCGGGAGCCTCCATACGAAAAGGGATGCGTAGTCAACGATCAAGTGACAACGGTCAGTAACAAATGACTACTACCCCTCCCATCACAATGGTCAGTGCATGCGGACGCACTAATAATGGAATAATAGCTGAAGCCTTGAGCAGTACGCTACGTATATTGTAGCTGTAACAACCGCATACCATTATGCTACAGCAGGAGAAACGTCTAATCTACGTGTAGATTAGTCATCGTGCCCCACATATTTCGTCTAACCCCATTTTTTACCAGGCATAATGTTTGACAACAAGCCGATAAAAAATCGGACGGAAACCCACGGAATACAAAATCCGTGCGCCTAACTGTGCAAGTTGGTAATTACCCCCTTTCTTTACCTGCGGCCCCAACCTTATTTTCTTCTGACACACTCGTGCTGTGGTACCCCCTCTATGGGTACACACCCTACGCGTGATATGACGGTACATCATCATGTAGAGCGGCACCGTCCATTTTTGGGACAAATGTCTTGAACTTAAATGCGCAGTACGTATTGCAGCTCTACGTTATAAGGCTTAGTTTGGGTAAGCTATTGGTTAACCTTTTGCAAGTGGTCAAACGGACCAATACCCCACTAAGTCCTTAACAAATGGCGTCATCGGCAGGACCATGGGATTTTTTGGCCGTGGGTTGATATCCCACATCCACCATAGTGAACTTTTTCAGACTTTCCTCATCATTTCGAACTTGAAAAATACTCTCCCCGGTATCCCCAGGAAATGAAACGGCTTGGATAATTGACAGGTCCGCCCGTATACCCGGCCGACCTGCGATCCCGCCGTCTCAGGGGGGAAGAGTTTTATAAGGCTTAGTTTGGGTAAGCTATTGGTCAACCTTTGCAAGTGGTCAAACGGACTAAAACCCCACTAAGTCCTTAACATCTAAGCCCAATCCTTTTTTAGCACTGCACCCACTGTTTGGGGTACAATCTGCTTGGAATTAATGTTCAATCAAGTTTTTAGTTGTTCCCTATAGTTAAGGACGCGCAGTAGGCTCCAACGTGGCGGCAAAGATCGCAAGGTGCAACAAGCATTATTAGGTGTCTGGTATATTCATTATTATTATAACATTAACTATATACGTCGCGATCGACCGCAGAATTTTTTTACGTACTCGAGGTGCAGATAGATGGAGATGGCAAGCATGATTGTATGCGCTATGCTACTACTAGATGTCAAATACTACTTTCTACCTGGTAATGTGCTATTATACCAGGTATCGATTAGCACTAGACTTGTAGCCCAAGGCACAAAGCAAGGTGTCATTTTATGAATGCCTCAAAAAAACATGAATAATAAGTGAGCATGTTTGTCCTTAGTCTTACGTACCTGGTATAGAGTATACCGGGTACCTGGTAGTGCACATAGATAGCTCAAACACACACAGTGCATTTCAAGACCAATGGTACAAAGGATAGTGTTACACAGGTACATACTGTACCAGCTACGACCCGGTATATACCTAACGGCTGGTTACTGCAGAATGCCACGCCAATAATGCTACCGGTAAAAGCACACTAAACAGGTAGTCTATAGAGTCTAGACTACAGCACACTTACAGTAAGTGGATACCTACTACTCCCACATGCCTTTTTCTGCAATTACTTTTGGCATACGAAAATCTGGCGTATATTAATTTCAATACACTTCGGCTTACCTAATTTGATGCGATGATGATGTTGATGATGCAAGATCGGGCGCAGAAAAAAAAAAATAAGCAGGAAAATAAATGTCGAGAGAGGAAGAACTCGTCGAGATGGATGCTGGTCTTCTGACTTGCGATGATGCCCGCGTACAGAGGTAGAGCGAGAAGCCGAACACCACAGGCCAAATAGATCGCAAAGAGGCAGAGAGGCTTGACGAGAAGATGGAGCAGAGGATGGAAGGACTGCTGCTGGTGCTGCTGATTGTGTGCTGTGTACTGTGCTTGTGCTGTGCTGCTTTTCGTGCGAAAGATGGTGGAGGATGATCGCAGTTTTTCGGCGGCGGTCCTGCCGGCGAGCCTGAGGGAAAGCGGAGAGGGGAGGGGGAGAGGGGGCGGAAGGGGGGGGGGGAAGAAAGAGAGAGCGGGGGGGGCGGCGTAAGCAAGGGTTCGCGATTGCGAGAGGAGGAGGAGGGGGCGAGAGAGTGTCGCGATGGGCGTGATGCTCACCCGGGAGGCAAACTGATCGTGAGAGGTATGATACGCGTGTAGGTACATCATAAAAAATCGTACTGTAGACAGAACATACTTTTTCACAGCAAGCTGCAGGCTATGCTCATGCCCTCACGCAAAGGTTCGAAACAGGAGGATGGGCACACTTTCCTCAATGACACGCAATCGATGCACCGGAGCGAGCACTGCTGCAGCTGTGCTGCTTGCTGCGCTTTAGCGAGCAAGGCCCGCGGGTACCTCGAGCGAGAGATCTAGGCGCAGTGCTGAGTAAGCAAGCGAGCAACACCCCACTTAGGAAACTCACGCGTAATTAGGAGAGCACCGATTTCTTGTGTCGAGCACAGAAAAACGCAAAGCAAAGCAAAAGGCACACGCTTCCCCCCCCTTTGCGATGGAGCTAGGGTGCAAAGCAAGAAGCGCACACCGACAGGGACACCACGCCCTCGTCCTGCAGTCCCAGTGCAGGATCAGGGTGGTGCATAGCCCGGCCGCTTGAGCGCTGGCTTCTCGCGCAGACACAGAGCGTGTCGACAATGACAAGGGCGAGTCCCTAAGCAAGAACAAAAATAATAGCTCACCGCTCTCTCTCAGAACAATCAAAGTCCAGTCGTCGACCGTGCTCGCAGCCCCACAAAGATGAGACGCCACGCAAGATCAGCAGGGGGGCACAGTCCTCTGATGGGTGATGGTGTGTGTCGACGATGCACGCAGCCGTGGTGGCCCAAAGGGCGGGTGGGTCCTCGCACCGCGAAGCAAAGTCGAGGCAGGCCACAGGCAGGCACGCACACCCTCTTGCAAGCACACGGTGATCGACTCGAGGCAGAGGCTTCCCCGCTGAACAACAACATCCGCAACCCACCCCCATTTGCAGGTATAACACCCAGCTGGGCTTGCCGGGCGGGCGGTGGTCGCTATTGCGAAGGAGAGGCGGGGTCGTCAGTCAGAGGTCGGCTGTCGGGAGGAGGAGGAGGCGATGATGGTTACGTCAGGAGAGCGAGGACTGATATGTTGGTGGGGACAGGTGGGGGTGAAAGTGGCCGTTGGTAATTGCGCGTTGGTTGTGCTTATTTGCCACATCTTTGAGTCAATTAGTTGTCTCACTTATCTCAAGATTTTTTTTGCACGATACTATTTTCAAGTGTTAGTGTGATTATTGTTTGTGATAAATGTAAATATTTATTATTTGGATATGATTTTACGGATAATCTCACGAAAGGCCTATTTAAGCTTGAGAAAACCTATTTAATATTTTTTGGAAATTGGAATGTAATACGTACAACAAGTAAAAGGCCAGCCGCTGTTGGTTTGCACAGGATGGATTGTGGATTGTGGTTGGCTTAAGTTGTCCCGACATCCTCCCGAGGCCGCACCTATAATAGCTCTCTATTGTTTGGCCTAGTCTACACATGAAGGAGCATTTTTGTGCGCCAAAAACTTCCCCTCGAGTACACAGGACAGCCCCGCGTCGATGTACACAGGATTTCCCAATTCGTCGCAAGGCTCGCAGGAAAATGAGACTACTGCTGCTGCTGTTGTATGTATAGTACAAAGGGGACGGCACGTCCAGGCGGCAGCATGGTGGTTGCGGCCTTTTGTTTTTGTGTAGCGGGTAGGTAGGAGCTCCAGGAGGAGCGGTATGGCAGCAGCAGTAGCAGCGGTACTCTGTACCAGGTATGAACATGTATGATAGTAGAATTAATAGTATAGCTCTGACGGTGTCGGGCGCGAAGAAATTAGAATCCCTACTAATACTGCCACTACTGTGCATCTACGGGTATCGTACTGTTACATTTAGTACCTGGTTGTGGCGTTGTTGCGTTGTTTTCTCCGAAGGTCGCCTGTCGCTTGGCTTGCTGCTGTTACTGTTGATACTGCAGCACAGGATGCCCCCCCTATGAGAACGAGGGCAGGTTGACGTATAGACTACATACATAGAAAAACAGGAAATTCGGGAGTCGTGGGTGCCTGCGCTGGTACTGAAGTTCATCAATATGTCATATAGGAGCCTGGACAAGTTTTTCTGTTTCCTATCGGACAGTACCAGGTATACGGCGTGGGTCTTGTTTCCTGTAGTAGTATAGTCTAGTAGGTCTAGAAGTTTTAGTGGTGGTAGTAATAGTAGTAGTAGTGGCAGTAGTAGCAGTAGTAGTAGTAGTAGCAGTAGTAGTAGTAGTAGTAGTAGTAGAGTAGTAGTGGTAGTAGTAGTAGTAGTAGTAGTAGTAGTAGTAGTGGTAGTAGTAGTAGTAGTAGTAGTAGTAGTAGTAGTAGTAGTAGTAGTAGTGGTAGTAGTAGAGAGTGCATTCGGATAGTCGGAGGCATGTCCATACGCCAGACACGAACTTCTTATTTTTATTTCCAAACAGAACCGTAGACGTTACAGGTATTACAGAGGTATCTCAGTAGTGCTCAAGGCCATTATTTTCTGCGAGTGAGTCGTTTTCCGTCACTAAAAGTGCGATAATAATTTGTTTTTATTTTACAAAATTCGATGTAAATCGACCAGCCACGGGAGAAAAACACCGACCCCTCTCCCTATGCGTAAACCAAATGAAAGCAAGTACCGGGGAGGAGACGGGAAAGCACCTCGCTTGGCCACGGCTTGTCTACAATGGCCGCCGAGGGATAATTATCTTGCGTATGAGTTGAGCTGGAAGTACAAAACGTGACATTGAGACCTGTAACGTAAGATTAAGAGTAGTTAGACTTGCATCATGAGTTCAAGAGACATTAGACCCACAGTATACTGGTACCAGGTATTCTTAAATATATATATGTATATTTATACATATACCGCGTTAGCTACATATATCAGGTATATGGCTGCGGCGGATGGTGTTTTTTAACAAGACTTTTGCCTGTTTCTGTTTGTCGCCTGCTTCAATTGGCGGAAAGCAAGACCGTGCTACCAACACTTTCTCCTCTACTGTCAGTTTCAATTAAAAACCGACACCACCTTCGTTCGCGTGGGCCTCGCCCCCCTTCTCGCCTCAAGAGCTCAAGAGATGCCCCCTCAACGTCATCACACATGCAAAGAGAACACTCAATAACATGGTGCAAAAGTGGTTGCGGCGGGATATCGGACGCAATTCCTCGAACTAAAAAAAAACAACGTAAGGGTGCGAGAGTCGAAACCAATACTACAAATAAAACCATCGTTTACTATTAGCAAAATACGTCAGCCGTTCCCTCTACACCTGCCAGTCTTAGCCCCTCCCCATGTCTCTAGGAACTCCCTTGTGGCACATCCCCGGGCCTTTGTACAGTTACTTCCGTCTGTCGTCATCATTCGTGTGCTAAATCCTTCATGATTACACCCTCCCCCAGGCCACCATGGCCGTTCCCTCTTTCACCTGGACCTCCCCTGTAACACATGCCCGTCCTGTCTCGGAACCTATTGTCTCGTGTGACCCCCACATTCACACCAACATTTCAAGGGTATACTTGGTAGAGTATACACTATCCGGCGGGTACCTACCCGAGTATGACCAAAGTAACCAGAATCGATACCCGGGAAACTCAGAGTATATACTCAACAAACTCCTGGTACACATATCGTCGCGCCAAAAACAAAATGAAGGGAACAAAACGAAACAGATAGAACCTGTCGCATACTCACAGCACGGACTGTCGTCGCGTTACAACCAAACGCAGACGCGCGTATGACCAGGGCAGCTACTGCAATACATCGCATGGCGTTCGTCTTGACCCCTTGCAGACAAAAATAATGGGGTGGTGTTCCACAACGCGAGACCAAGAGACCGCACATCCCATGGCCATCATAACTCAGCCGAAACGGTGAACACCGCACCACACAAACCGTTCCACGCCATAAAAATCGCAACCATTGTTGTCGCTGCCTTCCGAAAAAAGAAAACGAAACGTACACTTATATACGCAACGTTCTCCCAAGCTCCAAGCCCCCCCTCTCCCAACCCCTTCAATCAGTGACGGATAGTGAACGAGAATCGAAATCGAAACGATAACGACAAACGGAACAAAAAAAGGGGTTTCGACTTCAACAGTACTCGATCGTAGTAGGGATAAAAAAGCGCATCAGGGGAAGAAATTCGGGGACGGCAGGGGATGGAGGGCAAAATGCTTTCGATACAAGATATCGAAAGTTCGATAGTGCGATACCCCGATATATCGAGACTTCGAAAGTGCGATCGATCCTCCGATTTATCGAACTTTCGGCAGTTTGATATTCCGATATTACCGGAATTTTCGATGAGATGTCCAACAATTATCCCCAACCACCCCTGGCATAGCCACACCACAACGCCCCCCTGCCCCCCCCCAAAAAAAATGACGCGGGAAAAACCAACAAACACGATTCCACCAAAAATAAATCAGATGATGCCCTCAATCGGGGCCGACGGGTCGGCGCTCCTATCTGACCACTTCTTGGCATTGAGGATGGTGGGGCCAAGGATAAGCACGGCTGCCGCGGTGTAGGAGGGGTCGAAGGGGAAGTCAACCAGCAGTTCCCCCCACTTAACAAGCGCGGCACCTACGACCGTGATGGCCAGGATCTGCCCGTAGAAGGGCACATCGCTGCCAGACGACATTTTTCTAAGAAATGGCGGCATACACACAACAGGGGAAGGGGGGGAAGAGAAGACACGGGGAAAAGAAGGAAGGGCAGAGGGGAGAGGCGGCGAACGGGGGGCGCGGGGAAAGGGCGTCCGTGAGGTCTAGCTAGAGGACTGCAGTGCCGGTGGGGTCACTGTCTTGACGGCCTGGTATATGTACATGTATAATTGTGATTTTTTTTCCCCTTCGGGCACATCTTTTCGTGCTCGCACCTTTGTCCGAAACGTCGGGTGGGGTGGGCACAATTCCACCGTCGGGGTCACGTTGCCGGAGGTTTGGGCGCGATCCGTGCAGTGTGTCGCGCGTGGCAAGCCTTTTAAACTTTATTGGCCGTGGGCGCACTTAAGGCAAATCCCCGGGTTTCCGCAACATCCCCGGGGTTTGGGTTTCTGCAACCCCTATCCCCGTGTACGAACGTAAGATTTGGATGCAAACCGGGATTTTCTGCTCGTATAGGGTACACGCACATTTCCCTATTTTTGCACAGAGCACCACGCTACGATCCTGCCTACCAGCAGCAGTCCAGCCCCCTAGCAGCAGCAGCCTGTAACTCTATGCGGTGCGGCTGCGGTCGTTGTAGGTGATTACTTTGATCGGAGCCTGCGGTGCTCTACCCGCCTATACGCCACTACCTCTCGCTGCTGCTGCTTCTGCTGCTTCTGTGAAGTGACATGCCGGCGTAAAGTGTAAGGATCGTTTGAATATCACATTAGTACTCAAACGGTCCTTACATGTATGTGCATGTTGGTGTGTTTCTTATATGATACCGTACCATACCAAGAGAGCACAACGCTACGCACAGCAGCAGCGGTAGGCAACACTATTTATGTAAGATCGCAGATGACAGACAGCAGACAACATGCGGAGAGCACGGCGCTAGCGTGCGATGCTCTACCCGCCTATACGCCACTACCTCTCGCTGCTGCTACTGCTGCTTCTGTCAAGTGACATGCCGGCGTAAAGTGTAAGGATCGTTTGAATATCACATTAGTACTCAAACGGTCCTTATATTTATGTTCATACTGGTGTTCTTCTTACATGATACCGTACACAACGCTACAAACTCTACCCCACAGCAGCAGCGGTAGGCAACACTATTTATGTAAGATCGCAGATGACAGACAGCAGACAACATATGGACAGCACAACGCTACAACGCTGCTGCACAGCAGCAGCGGTAGGTGACACCATTTATGTGCGCTTGGCGTGTCCTCGCTATGCTGCGGCGAGTTGCTTGTGTCGGAGCCTGTCAAAAACTTGTCACCCCACCATACCGCACGTTTCTGCTGTGCTGCCGCTCTGGGTGCGCGTGTCCATCGATGCGGAAACATAAGGACCTTTGTAATTGTAACAATTTAGATACCAACCCATCCTTACACATTTACGTCCACAGAGGCAGTTCTTTAACGAGTATTTTTTCTGTTTTTTTGCGAAGATCGCAGATGGCAGACAGCAGACAACGTGCGGAGAGCAAAACGCTACAGGTACGACCAAGTGCGTGCGCGAGCTGTATCCTCTCTTTACGGCGGCGAGGCGGCGAGTTGCTTTATTGTGTCATAGCATATGTCACGTGTTATTGTCCTCTTGCTCCCTCGTTCTCAATACGTGCCGCATCTCATGCCACACGTGCGCCTTCTCGCTTCCTGGCGATCCCTAATAAGCTGGAGTTTGAATTGTGACGCTCTTCTCGAAATCATACATATCATACGGTGTAAAAGTTTTGTGTGTGTTATCAAGTGGTGCTGTGTGTATGTTCTCAAGAACAGATCAGTCGTGGGCACGTCTATATCGAGTATACCCCAAAAATGCTAAAAATACTGCTGCTATTGAGTACACCCAAGAAGTACTTCTTTGTGCGGGTGAAACGCGAATTCATTATTTCTCCCGGCAAGTTTTTTTTGTATGTATTACAAACAAAAATGGTCATCGCGTCGGGTAGTGATAATAATGTGTCCTTGCGCCACTCCCCTAGGCATTTACTTCCCGGAGGGAAACCTTGTATGCTATACAACTTGTCAACCTTGGACCAGCGTCGACAACGATTGATACTGGTAAATCAACATTATTCAAAATCCGCATCGAAAATTCCAAGTAACTTCCCAGGCAGTCGGAGCCAGGCTTAGGGATATATAGGGCTAGGGTTTAAAGTCAATCGTATATTTGTTCAAGCTGGGCCGAAATCAATACAGACCTTGCTCACCCATCGCTCGAGTCTCTCGGGGTCCAAAGTCAAGTATGTTTCAACTGTGTTTTCGAACCTGGGTCGCGGTCATATACAGCCCCCGCCCACCCATCGCTCAAAGTACTTGATATGTAAAATCACGTACCAGGTACACTTTCACCGCTCTGGCCTATACAGCCCTGGCCCACCCATCCCTCAACGCCTATGCGTTATCAAATCAACCCAGGTACTGGTTACCCCGATTTAAGAGCATCCAAGACAAAAGCACTCGGGACTTAAGAGCGGTCAAATCGGCATGTCTCGCCATACTAAAAGTCACATACTGCCTATTACAGATAGAACAATGTGTATTACAGCTTACAGCGGCTGTTTCGGTTCGTCCCGGGGTGCCCTTAACTTGGGGTATCCACCGTACCAGGTATATTTCAGCCGTTTGATCGAGGCTGGGCGACGGTGTTTACAGCCGTCGCTCACCCATCGCCGCACATTTTTGGGGTCATAAACCAAATAGACTTTTCAGTAATTTAGCCGAACCTGGGTCAAGGTCTAATTTTTTTTAGTCCTCGCTCACCCATCGCCCGAAGTTGCCGCCGCCGCCGCCGCCGCCTCCGCCTCTTCCACCTCGTCTCCCTTCCACTCCTGTTTGCCCGCTTGCCACACCCTCCAAGTGGCGAACGCCATTGTGGCGTTCCCGAAGCACGTCAGTCCCGCCTTCGTCCATAGCGATCGCGTTGCAATTGCACAGGCACATCCCGTACGTCCGCGCGCCATCGGGATGCAATTTAACGGCAGGCAAAAAATAATCGATGTGGAGATGAGATGGCGGGGGGGGGTGCGCTAACGTCCCTTCTTTAGTGCGAATATGTAAGGAAACACCAAACTCCCAATGGCGGATAGGGTGGGGGGGGGGGGGGTCCTAGCGTCCCCTCCTTCCTACCAGAAAATACCGCAAACAAATCCATCTGGAGTTCGAAGGCCCACTTTCGCAATATCAAAATAAGGGGGCAAGGATGTGATGAGTGAGGGGAGTCGGGGCGGCGGGAAGGGTGTAGAACGTTATCTCCCTCCGTCCCCCAAAAAACATGCCACTGGTTATAAGAACGATGGATGGGCTGCGAGAGGCACCGTCATACATGGTATACTATAGCTATCCACGTAAACAGATGGTAGATAGATAGGCTTCAATGCGAGGAAAACGCATACGAGGCGTGCTCGTGAAGTTTTCCGTCGCTGTCCGTTCGTGCTTGGGGGGGTCAACCAATACTGGGGGGTGGGCACCCCAATCAGAAACCCAAATAAACCACCAAATCAACCAACCACACGACACGGGCCGCGCGCGGCAGACGGCAATATTCAGCGCAAAGCTTTGGACCGAAGAAAACTCCCAGGACCGCTGGTTGCCCCGGTCAGCCAACCAAATCAAAACCAACAAAAAGCCAAAGCAACTAACCAATGCAACCAAAGAAGCCAACAAAGCAAGCAAGCAAGCAACCAACGTATCAACCAAAAATCCAAAAAAAAAAAAAATGGCATGGGTCGCACGCGGCAGACGGTTCTGCTTACTTGCATCGCCACGAGCGAGATCAGCTCCGGGGCGTTGTAGAAGATGTGGTACGTGCAGGCGATCAGGCCGCTCGTGTGCAAAGGAAGCATGCCCCAGGTCAAACCCTTCCACTCTTTCAGCCCCGACACGTCAGCGAACCTGGCGGCAAAGAAGGCCAAGTCCCGACGCTAGCGTTAGATTTCGGACGATAGTCAAGTTTGATACGATACAATGCCGATATCTAGAACGATAAGCAAGTTCGATAGGATTTCGATGTATCGAACAAAAATGTATCGAAATACAACTATATATCGCCCGATACCAATACGTCGAACGATAAAAATTAAGATATGACACCGGCATATCGGACTATACTTAAGTTTGATAAGATACATACGATAAAAAACAAACAAATATAAAAATCGATGCCATTTCTGCATTCGATACATCTAAGCTTCAGCGAAAAAAACGAATGGGTGTCAGGGGGGTGAAGGGCGTAACACGCTCAATACGATATATCAAAATTTCAATATTTCGATACGTGGAAAGTCCATACAACATGACAATACCCAACACTGCTCGACGCACAAATAGGCGCAGGTTAATCGTTTCATCATTCGAAGATACGTACGAGGTATACAAATATACATATGTACATATACGTGAAAACATACGGCAGCTATGATTTTTTTTTTTTTTTAATCTTACGGCGGATGGGGAAAAACAAAGCTTTGGCTCACCACACTTCCACGTATTTTCATATGCGTGGTGTGTCGATTTAACTCAGTTGCTTTCGCAGCCCAACGCTAGCTGGCGCACCCTGTCAGCTATGAATTCTTCCGATTTAGGTCTCCCCTAACCCCCCCCACTCCCCCCACCTCCCACCTCCAAACGTAGGTCATGGCTGCGAGCCATTCGATGAGACTTGAAACGTGAACCATCCAAGTGGGGAACGACAGCGCGTTCGCTGGTTCCGCGTGCGCCGCTGCGAGCACCTCAAATTCTCAGTACCAAGACACGCATACACAAGGAGTTCCAACAAGGGACGGGAAAACAGACGGTGGGGGGCGGGAGTGGACGCATCGAAGTTGAGAGCGAATAAATCAGAGAGTAAGAGTAAGATGTTGACCTGGCCGGGGAGGAGGAAGGGGGCGCCGCTGCGAGCACCCCAATTTTATTGCGCCAAGACGCAACCATATAGAAGGAGTTCCAACAAGAGAGGCGGGGCACGGGGAGGGCGCGTCGAGGTTGCTAACGAAAAACAAAGCAGAGAGAGAGCAGCAATAGATGGCACGTGAGCACGGCCTATTTTGACCGTGGGTCCCGTGTGTTTTGATTCAGGAAATGGTTTCCCCGCGAGGTAGCACTTAGGGTTACGTTGAATGGATGCAAGGTTTGGCAAACGGCGGGCTGAGCTACAGCCAACCCGGATGGGGAGTGCGAGCCATAGGAGGCGCTAATTACGCAGGCGCCTGTGCAAAAAAAATTGCACAAACGGTCTACAACCAAGTACATAAAGTGGTGATTATTGTTTCATATTTGGAAGCCTGCCCTAAAACCCTGACGCCACCCTGACTCGTGCAGCTCTGGAACGAAAACAAACGAGAAACGTATATTTACCAGGTTTTAGACCGTATGTGTAAATCCTTGGGATAAATTAGCACACACGTCTGTGTAATCATAAATTTTCTGCGATCCACACCTCCCACGGCGAGACCTGTGAAAGAACCCCCGGACAAGAAAGGACGAGGGACCGCGGACGCCGCAGGTATGACCCATTTGAAGGCTTCAGCCGGAATAGTGGCCCAATAAAATGATGAATGCGGCATTGGCCGCACGAGGTAGCCCGAACTGCCGGGGAAGGGTGCGCAACCAAGTAACTGCAATATACAGGGTGTTTGCGATTCCCGAATTCCGTTGGGTTGGAGAAAAAACTAGAACTAGAATAAAAACTGACGAACGTCATAACCCACGGCCAGCCAAGCCATGTGAAGATTAGGTTGGGGGGATAAAAAGAATGTACATACAAGTATAGCAACAAGTATTTCCAACCGATTTTTTCGCCGAGTTTTTCGTGGGTTGGGTCGACCTTGAGTTGTGACGTTCGACGGTTTCAATACTAACTATATATGTTTTCCTACCCAACTCCTACCCAACCAAAGTTGGTGCATCGCAAACACCCTAAAATGTAAGAAGCTGCACCATGCGCGCGCAGCATGGTGGTAGGTGTCGGGTGCTCATCCACACTACAAATGTACCTGGTACGGAGCCGTGGCACACGCGCGCAGCACGGTGATAGGTGTACTGTACTGCGGCACGCTCTTCCTAATCGCGTGATTCGATCGAAGTTCTTCGGGCTTTTGCTCGCTGTACGTACGCCTCAAACTACTTTACCAAAGTAGGAAGCAAGGCCCGCAACTAATTGTCGGCTCGAAGCTGTGAGTTGTGACAGAATACCACATTATACTGTTTTTAGTGTTTTTTTTCGTTTCTTTGGAGGGGCGTGCTTGTGTAGCCCTATAACCTATGACCCTAACTCTAAATATGACCGCCTGTGAAATTTCTCGGAAAAATAGTGTTAACAGGATTAAGCGTGGGCTGTCAATCATGTTCTTGAGCTCGACCAAGCTCTAAACACTACTGTAAACACCCAACTACTGCTATTCTCACCAGGGGTGCCGCGGCAAGGGCTACCACAAAAGCCGTCGCACCGGCGCCGCTCCTAAGCACGGTATCGCCAGGCCCTAACGCGGCGTATGATACGAGTGCAGTCCAGACAAGCGAGGGAGGGGAAGCAATAAACTGAAAAGCAAGGCAAGGTAACGCGGGGTGGGGCAAGCACGGCAAGGCCGCTGTTGGTGTGACACACTTTCTTGGCTCAGACTGGGGGCACGTACGCGCGATTCTGTGAATGCAGGTCGGGACGAGGATCCTAATTTTTGCCACTCTCGGCGTCGGGTTGCTCTTGGATGAAGATGAAATAAAAGTGAGTCATACCTATACCTGAAGAAAATCGGGGCAGTCTACGCATATGAGCAATAATACGGAGATACAACACGGTCTGTCTTTTGGCCAATAGCCAACGTTTTTGCCCGGTTTTCCTCGGGCAAAGTTATCACGAAGTTATCACGGGTAGAGAGGGTTGGGAGTTGGGTTTGGAGTGTTACAGATAGGATGTGGGGAATATTTTTCGCGTATTTTCAAACAGCTATTGTCCCAATACTGAAACCACATGACCAGCCACAAGGTCTTTCCCATCTTGCACACCAGGCACTAGTTAGTTTGGTCTTAGCGGAAAGGCGGCTGGGCAGAGACAGGCCATTTTTAAGGTTATTACCGCTCCCGGAGGTGGGTTGCTCTTGGCTGACGACCGCCTTTCGAAAGGCGGCGACGATGAAGAGATTGGTGAGGGTGAGGAACGACTCGGCAAGACCATGGAGGTAGTCCACATTGGCGAGGATCTCGTTGTACGCCACTTTCGCTGCAGAGCGGTATGGGAGGGGGTGCGGACGCGAGGCAACGGTTTGGGGGTCAGGATTGGTGGGGGCCGTTCTGGTGGTGTTGGTGGTGTTGATGGAGGTGGTGGCGGTTGCTGCCACTACTGCTGTTGTTGCTGTTATTGCGTTGCTGCTGCTTCTGTTGCTGCTTGGGCTGCTACTGCTTCTGCTGCTGCTTGAGCCGCTACTTCTTCTGCTGTTGCTTGCTGCTGCTGCGGCTTGCTCTAAAACACGTCAAGTCTTGGATACGCATAGCAAAGGTGCGCATGCGGACGGACGCGATAGCTTTGGCTAACCCTCATTACAGGCATCCCCTTCGCACTCTGTGCAAACACCATCTCGCACCCTCCAAAAGTACATCTATATTTTTGGGGAAAGTACTTGGATTTAGCGTACGCCAGCAGAGTTTCAACGACGACTTGGTGCACATGGCACTCACCTTTGCAAGCTACTCGATACGTCGGTCGCGCGTGTCTTACATTTTACGTTCCTCGTGAAGTAAATGAGTCGCGTGCCTACAGCAGTACAAAAGACATTCTGCAAATTTCCAGGTTTGTCTCAAGCTCGTTACGCTATGGTAGGCACCCTCACCGTAGATCCCCGCCGGAATGGTGGCAACGACGAACACAAGCAGAAACGCGAACCCGAACACCCCTCCCTCCGGCGTCTTGGTCTCCTTCCTGCTCAAGAAATACAAGAACGCCAGGTACGGCAGCAGCGACGCCTGAAACAGGTCAGCGGCGAGGTCGCTCGTGAGCGAAGTCACCGACCACGCGGAGACATCCCCCCCTGCTGCCGCCGCCGTCGCTACGGTTAGCACGCCCTCCGCGGTTTCCGTCCCGGGCAAGATCATGCACAGCTTCGAGGAGGACGCACGCCGCCAGCCCGCTCGTGAGGCAGCACGTGCCGCGCCTTGTGGGCCGAGGAAGCTTGGCGTCCCACTCTGGCCTACCGTTACGGAGCAGCGGTCCCTATTAATAGGTGCTGGTCGTGGGTTGATGAACTGCCGCTGATGTCGAGAGCATGAGTGTGCTGTGCTGGAAGAGAAAGCAGTACAGAGGCTGCTGCTGGGGACAAAGGCGGAACCCTGCCGGAGCGCCAGCAGGGCGGAGCCTGAGGCGGTGGAGCAGGCACAAACGAAGGCACGGTGGGGTTATGTCAAGCGGTCAGTAACAGTGGGCAAGCGAAACACACGGAGTCATGCTGCAATCGTCATGATGGGTAGGGGCGGGACTGTTACAACAGCCTGCGTTTCAGAGTAGACGCCTTACATATATCAGTTTTGGCAAGTTGGTACATAGCAGTTTTCGTCTCTTGTACGATCCCACCAACAGCTACGTTTTGGGGTACGTGTGCTCTGTTGCATTTGGTTCTACTGTGCTAGAATCACTCACAGCAAAGCACGTTCAGCCGCCACATCTTCTGCTTCGTTCTGGCCTGTGCCGCGTCATGTTCATGTCTCATGAAGCAGCTTTTTCGGGCCAGCTTTTTCCACTTTTAGAACGCGTACATAATAATGGAAACCCTTCCAACCTTCAAATCATATAGCGAGTTTGAGCGTTTGTGTTGTACTACAGTTGTGGTGTTGCTTGCTGTTTGTTTTCGTTGCACTACTGTGAGATCAATTCTGCCGACTGCTGCAGCTTGCCGGGGGGAAGATCGTCTCGCAACACTGATTGGGCATCATGGCTGAGACAAGAGAAGCGTTGGGCTTACTGCCTCTGGTGCCAATTGGCGAAGGGATGGCGGTGAAAGACGACTTCAGCTTGGAATCTACGGTGCTTACCTTGCGAAAGCTGGACGCGAGGGATAAGGCCACGAAGGTAACCCTGCTGATGTACGTACTGTTGCTGTCGGTCTTATCTCCTGCCCGCGTGAATCCTGTGTGGATCCCAATTCTCGCACGTACGGATGCCAGCGGTGTCCACATCCTGTCTACTTGTTCTGATTCCTTTTCTTGGTTGTAGCGGTGAGTAATCGAGCTGTACGTGCGTGGTTTCCGTTCGCTCTAATCTTTCTGCTTTACGACGAAGTTTCGACATTTTAGACTATGCTTGTTCAACAACCGGACATGTTTTGCCTCTTGATACATCACCCTTCTTCCCCGTGCTCTTCTCTCTCTCTCCTCACCCCCGCTTGCCTCTGTCCTGTTGTGCAAACATACCAGGAGACAGCAGTTTTGTCGCAGGCCTTGAAACTGCCGTCTCTTGACATACTGTAGTGGTACACGACACCTATTATCAATGAGAAACTGGGTAGTAGATATGCTGGCTGACATTCACCTGAAATACGAAATCCGAGAGCCGCTACTGCTTTATACTGCTGAGGTTGGTGCCGAACTCACCATCTTCAAAATAAGAAACCCAGCCTGAGCCAGTATACCTGTTTCTTCGGCCAATTCCTGTACAGTCGGATATGTCAGTCGAAAACATCCCTTTTCGACTTAAGTCCAAATCGGCCTTTGTTGCGCAGTCGAAACTACAGCAGTAGCTTTTTGACTCGACTTTTTTTGACTGAGGACGTCGCTGAGCGATTCGACCGGCAGATCCAGTCGAAAAAGTCGGTGGAAAATGGGTTTTGAACCCATTTCATGGTTCATCCCACCACAACACACACACTCACACGCCCACACACTGGCTACCACAGACCCATACCAGGTACCACACAGCATACAGCAGCGCCGACGCTGGCTTGGCTGCTATCACTGCAGCTGGTTCCTGGCGCAAGTCAACGTGGCGCATTCCTAGCTCCGCCCGCTAGCAGCGTGTGTCATTTTTTATTTTTTATTTTCACACACATCTACTTTCCAGCTTCTGGACAAGCCGTGGTCGCAGGTGTCGTCCCTTCTCCCCCCCGGTTCTTGCCTTCAATTTTTATCGCGCATAGGGTTCAGCACTCCCACTGCTCGTGGATTTTTCATCGAGTGTTGCTAACTCACGCTCTCGCGCTTTCCGCCAGTCAATTTGTGCACAGGAAAAAATCCCCACGAATTTATACGAGGGTGCACTCGGGGGGATTCGAACTCACGAAACTGACCTATACCAGGCTCGAGGATAACCTGATACGCCACCGGGGCGACCAGTTTTATCATACTTCAGTACGGCGGCCGCAGCGCGCGGTATCGGTGTCATTTTTTGCCTACAACGGCTGCGCCTGCTGTACCTTTGGCGGCTCTCGGCTGAGTGCAACGTCACGAACGAAGCTGTGGCGGCTTTCGGCTAAGTGCAACGCCACCAACCCTCTTGGGCGAGGGTGTGTCGCGCGCGAAGCACGCGTTGCTCGCGGAGAGCGCACGAAGCACAGAGCTTCCACACAACGTTCGACTGCAATACAGCAGCTGTACTCCCTCACACCAGCCGCCTCCAGAATGACCACGAAAAGTATAAAATCTACTCGACTGACGATAAGAAGGAGGCCCAGAAGAATCCAATGGAGAAAATTCCAGTCGGAACAGGTCCTTTTCCAACTGATGGATCCGACTGTACAAGAATGGGCCGTATTAGTTATAGAGGTCCTTCATTGTATTTGCTGATGCGTGTGATGTTTTCGTTGCCTTCTCACATTACTCATCGTCGCCGTCATCAAGTCCGTCGTTACTGCCGCTGTGTTGTTCCCTGTCTGCTGTGTTGATCGTGCTGTCTGCATGTCCCCACGCCGTTGTGCACTACTGCTTGTATCGCCCATGGGGTAGAGCAGATCATGCAGTACGGCGCCCGTTTCTTCTTCTGGTGGTTTTCGTCAACGGACCCTGCCGTGTCCCAGCGCGCGTTCAAGCTGTACAAGACCACGCAGCGTTCTCGAAAAGCCTTCCGCATGCTCAAGGTGCAGTGAACACGAAAACAAGTCGCGTCTTGCATCAGGTACCAATATCCTTCAGGGTCCCCCAGAAGACGCGACCAAGACAACCGAGGTGTATCTTGTCAACCGCCTAGTACGAAAGCTTAACAGCTCAGCAGCCAGAGTATCGTAGTGTCGTGCTAAGCGCGTCGCGCATGTCGTACAATGCCCCTGGATTGTAGTTCGGGAAGTAAAGCACGAACTATTTCGTAGCCTAATGTGTATGATACCTGGTCTCTTGGTTCTTACAAAACCATCACCTAACTCAGTAGCTGATGATTCCCCGTCTTTCCAGGCCCGCGCTTTATATGTTCATCATTTTTTTACCTAGCGTCGACGCACCCGCACATGGCCCTTGCCCGCCAACCTGGCCTCCGTTTTGTGAAAATCTAGATATTGGACGAGGCCTATAAACTGCGACAGGTTCTCCGCGCCGCGCGCAGCAAAGATAGCGCCGGCTCTGGGAGGACAGGTTTTCTGGGGTACACGGACGCGCTACTTTCTATCCGATGCTTGGTCATGGGATGCTTTTGGACGTTCGATAACCTGAACTACCTCACAACCACGGACACAGTTAACTTCGGCGTGGAGAGAGCCCAGAAAGGCTTCTCGCGGTCGTGGTCCGTTGGAAGCGCCCTGTGCATCTTGCTCGGGATAGACTCCTTACGAAAGGTCTGTTAGCGTTGGTGTTAGTGGTGGCGTTAGTTTTCGTATTGGCGGCAGCGATAACGTTGATGTTCAACGCTAGCGTTAGCGTTGGCAGCATCGTTGGCGCTGGCGTCAGCGTCAGCGTTGGTGTTATAGCATTAGTGTTGGTATTGGCGTTAGGGTTAGGATTTGTGTTAGTGTTGATCTTAGCGTTTGGCGTTAGTGCCGTCGTTTGCGTTGCCGATCGTGTTAGCGTTAGTGTTAGCGTTGGCGTTTATCGTTAGCGGTAGCTTGGTGTTAGTGTCGTCAATGTCATAGCGCTAACTTTTTTATTCGCTCGATTAAGGTCTACCGTCCCCAGCGATGCCGAAGAGCGCACGAGGAAGCAGGCTCGCTTCCGGTCATTCCCTGCCTCATCACGATTCTGTCTCGAGCGCAATGCAACAAAATCGCCGTCCACCCGCCCACCCGCTCACCCCTTTCGCGCGCACGTATGCAGACTGAAAAAAAGCGGCGAGGGTTAGCGTCTGAGTACGAAGCCGAGGTCGACCGACGGACACAGGCGTCTGGGCTTGGGTTAGAGCTTGCTGGTGGGGGGGTTGGGGGTAGGGGGGGGGCGGGGGGGCGAGAAGCTAGACTCCGGGAGGCCCTGACCCGCGCGAACGCCGACCACTTCAAGTCGTGGCTAATGATTTTTAAGGTGACTTGACTACCCTAGCATCGCTTTTTGCGTGGCTGAGGGTTTGCAGGTGCCTAGAGCTGTACTTTCCTACTCCTTGACAGTGTTTTCGGGACACTGCTCTACCATGCACTCATGCATTGTATCGATATCAATCATAAGACGTACCTTGGTACAATAATTTTGCATCATAGATGGAAGACAAAACGCTTTGAACGGGGTAAAATATTAGTGTCTTTGCTGTTGTTTCCGGGAGATGATATGACACAAACAACTGGAAGGACAGGACCACACAAACAGGGTAAAGGTTGGAGTTCGAGTACTTGGGTGTTTTGGTTAGACAAATGTCGGAGCCCGTCGTGCGTTGGAGTCTCCAGCGGTCATCGCGCTCGGCGTGTGAAGCGGACGACTTTGAAAGATAGGGGCGGGTCGACGCGGTAGGTCAGGCCGTGACGTCCCGCAAGTTTAATCCCTTACGACGAGGCGCTGGTGTGTAGGTTTACCGTACGTCAAGAATCGATTTTGCCGGCGGCCCTTTTAGCGTGTTATTGTGTGGTGCCACTCCGATAGCGGCAATCCGAGGGGTCCCCAGGAAACAACCGTACGCACGACGAACAGGTGATGTTTTATTTGTGTCAATTTATTAAAATAACGAGAAATATATAACACGCGCGGCCGGTGTATCGCGAAGCTGGCTATCGACCACTCAATCGGTCGTCCTCACGTCTGACGTAACTGTTGTATACCTGGTACGTGGTACCCCTCCCCCCATCCCCCCGAAACATGCCTTCTGACCGCGCTCGAATTTGGCAATCGCTATCGATAAAACCACAGGGGGTGATGGACTTGACCTGCGCGGTGAACATCGTGGGCATGGAACTCCCCAAGCGCATTCTGGGACGCAAACTCAACGACGGCGTCATAGGCGCGGCCGGGTGCGCCTCAGCCCTCTGCGTTTTGTATAATTCGTGGCCTGCAGCGAAGCAGCAGGAGGAGTTGCACACCGAGCAGGCATAATCCGGTGCAACCCTGGTGGCCAATGAAAATGGGGGTGCGGTGGGGTCGCCGGCGGTCTCCGATGGAGTGCTGCGGCCATGACCTGGGAGGCGTTGTTGAGAGGAGGTATTGCAGGGTCGGAGAGCATCGATGCGCTTTTGGAATGGGAACACGGATGCAACCGCGTCATAGGTTTACCCCTCCATCGTCTTTTTTTTCAGTGTGTGTTCTTCACATTAAACTGGTATTTCCACCGATCTATATCCAGTATTGACGTGTGCCGGCGTTGGTAGGGATCATTGTTTTGGTTTCAGTATGGCGTAAATCAGCGTTGATAGGGAACATCGGCGCCGTGAGGAGCCGTGGCGTCAACTGACAGGACGAGGGCGAAGATTCGCAACGGTCGTTGTTTCCTGGTGGTTGGCGATTTGGTGCTGTTGCCGTTTCGTTTGGTACGGCGGTTCGGCTTGTTTGGGCGTTTCGTTTCGGTCGACGCATCGCGTCGGTTGGCGACTCGCTTCCGCCCGAGTTGAGCAAGGTCGAGCTGCTGGCTTCTCCGTTTCGTTTTGCGCAATTCTCACCAGGTGTACATAGTTGTGACTGCTCATTTTTTTTATATACGAAATGTGTTTTTGTGCTGTAGGCTTGCGTATAACGTTTAAGGAGAGGAACATATTTTTGCTGTAACACTTTCCTGTTGATATTGCTGGCACGTTGGGTACCCGGTTTGCAAGTGCCACGCGCGCGTGCTGTTTTATGGTGCCAGTACCAGGCTTTTGCTGGCTTCTGTTTTTTTGTACGAGTATCTGACATTTTTTTTTGTGTGTTGCGGGAGAGGCAGGCCGCCCACATGAGCTTGACCTTTACACTCCAGTACCAGGGTTAGTTTGTCCCCGAGAACGTGCATGCAGCGCTAAAGGGGTTACGGGAATGGGGTAACGGGGACGGCATTTGATTTTGTTTTCCTGCATGAGTGATCGCGTAAATCATTGTTCTGGTGAGAGGTGCCCTGTCGACACGCCATTTCCTATGTTTTTGTTGGTGCGGCAACTCACGGAACGATTAGCCGGGGGTGCGGAGAAGCTAAAGGGCGGGGCGCGGGGAGTTGGGCACGTTCTAGCCGCCGTTAAAATCGGTGCGTTTTTTTGCAAAATATCAAGGGGTGGGCACAGACCGCTTAGAAGGTAGCGTGGTTAGTTTAGTGTTTGTTCGTCGCCTCTCGTATCAGTTGTGCGCTGCTGTGACTGATTCTGCAGGGACGATTTTACGGTGGTATCAAATCGCGGTGTTGCGGCAACGGTGCTACTCGCTTGAATTTGAAGTACGTGGCGATGCCGGGGATCAAATTTGATACATTTTAATGAACAAAAAGTTTTTTTTACCCAGCGGGATCAGTGTTGGTAAGCACACCATCAATGAAACGCGCCTGGTGGTACGCGGGTGAGACGCCTTTTACTCTTAAAAAAACATGGACTCTGCGTGGGACGATATCTGGAAACATCGTGCTGACTTTCCTATTTTCCACGTAGTCCACCACGCTACACGCGGTAACCGTCTACCGTTCACGAGTGTTCGGGAAAAAAGTAACATCAAACGAAACAATAAACGTTAACACCACAGTTTTGTAGTCGATGAGTCTCTCCTGGGATGACGTAAGAGAGGGGGGTCAGAGGTCAGACCGACCCAACCCGGACAGACAACGACGAATTTCCGCTTCGTCAGGAGACTCCAGTCAACACCGTATAATTCACGGCAACAGAGCAAAAAACAAGAGATTCCGGCGAATCAGATGCATCGCTATCAGGCGGAGGAAATGTGTTCCTCGACATCACCATCGTGGGTGACCGGTCGGGGAAACGTGCACTCCCCACCCACCGGAGCTTGGTCGACGTCGCATTGTCAACGGGGTATTGCGGAAGGAAGTGCGCAGCACAAGAGTACGCATATTATCATGGCTGTCTGCGCACGTGCCCGCATTTCTCTCTGCACTATTTTACCTGTTGTGTAGTGACACTGAATAAAATAGGCACGCCCTGATTCAACAGCCCGGGCTGTTTAGCGTGGCCTATACTGTCATTGACTTTTAATATAGACTTGTGCTCTTACGGCGTTGGCCCTCTCAAGGTCCAAAGGGGCCAAAAGGGCTGAGCGTTACGGACGCTGCCAAGGGGCTCGTGCCACAGAAACGATAACCTATTGTTGGCCTAAGGCGCACCGTGAATCCAATCAAGTGCTTGGTCGTCGATGCCAAGACCCGAAGACCCAGCCTAGGGTCAGGGGTCGAATACCACCCAAACTGTTTTGCCCCCCCCCTTCCCCGCTTTTAATATATTCATTCTACAGCCGTGGAACACAACGCATATCGCGTCCGTCCGTTCCTACCATGAAGCTCGTGCGAAACAGAGGACCTACACGAGAAACCGGCACCGCCTTCCGCAAACAGTTGACCTCTCAACGACCTTGAAACCGTCTGTCATATCAACAGGTCAATCCCTTAGCAACTACACCCACGTTTTCGGAGACAGATTACTTGAGTTTAGTGTGGCATAAAAATTGCAGCAGTTGAAAAGGGTTAAGAGCTACCGGTGTACTATTATACGCACTTCCAAAGCTACGAGTACGGTGTCAGGGGGGGCGATTTCAACTTTCAACTAGCTTGGTACCCGCCTCCTTGACAACCGTAACGGCGCGACAGGAGAACGTGTAGACCATCCCTTCTGCCCTTGGCAACAACGAGGGTCGACGATAAAACTGGGCGCTCCTCCGGCTCGTGATGCCAACCATCGAACGACAGCAGTCACGACACTTCACCTCTTCGATAAGCACCCGACGTCGATCATCGAACAAAGTGTTTTTTTCGGTCACATGCCTTTTCTATTCGACAACAAACCACCGCCCAGTAAACAAAAACCTGGACAGGGTTACATACCCACACGAGCTGAGCCGCCGGCGACCCCCCCGCCGGCCCCCGACCCAAGCCCCGTAACGCCTGCTGGTTTTTTTTCGTCGCTATTAATAGGACGAAGGCTTTTATCCCCCTTGTCTCCATCCGCCCCCGTCGTCGCCGACGGTCTTCACGTCGTGAGGCCTCGACTCCTGGCACCGAAAACAATATTGGCGGCTCGCGAAGTTGTGGAAATCGCAGGAAGGGCAATTCCAGTCCCCAGCTCTCGGCACGATCGGTTGCCTCTGGTAATCCCCAGTCCCGCTTCCGCCTCCGCCCCCACGCCCCATGTACCCACTCTCGCCTCCGCCCCGCCTGTACCTGTCCTCTCCCCCGCGTCCCATGTACCCGCCCCCGCCACCCCCACCCCCGCGTCCCATGTATCCACCCCCGCCCCAACTGTCAGCGCTATCGCCTTCCATGTGGGGCTTCGAAGCATGGCATCGCGGACATGCCACCCTCGAGGCAAATACGTGGTTGCCGCACTCCGGGCAGTCCCTGGATTTAGGCGACACCCGGGCGTGGGGCGGCAGAAGGTAGGAAGGAGAACAGGTAGTTTAGGAATTAGGTCAATCATCCCTAAAGAACGAACAAAAATGTATGACTCGTGGCAATACAACCGTGACATTTTCGCGAGTCCTGTCACGATGTCAGTGTGTTGACACAAGAAGAAGAAAAAAAAACATGAAAAATATATAGAGGGTGTTGTGTTTCGTGACGAAAAAAGAGGTACGAAAACAAAAATTATCGGGTTTCTGGGATAACCCGAGGCGCATTACTTTCACCAAAAATTGAAATATAATACCTGGTACAGCTGTGAGAGAAACTCACATTTCTTTTTTTTGGCGCTGTGTGTGATACTCCGATTACGCGTGTGTCGCAGCGTAATATATACGATGGAGCGATTTTATCCCATCGATAAGGGGGGCGGTGGCAATGTTGCACATCGGTGACGGCAGTCTAGGATCGGGGAAGGAGAGTCGCGGACGAAACTACCGTGGCGTGAGCGTGATTGGAGGGAAGGGTAGCGACGACAAGGTCAACAATATCTGTCGATGCTGTCGGCCACAGCATGCGATGCACGCAAGAGCCTATGGAGTAATGTACACGTACCCGCACCTACTATTAACTACCAGGTACTTCGTATTGTATGATGCCAGATAGCGTATAAATGCTTCCGTTGGCTGTTTCCGTACGGTAGGACGTACCCGTTGTGGCGCGCTCGATCCAGCGACATTTCGTTCGCCGATCACACGAACCACTTTATACGGTATGTCGATGATAGATGAGGACGGAATCCTCCCCTACAGGCGGTCTACACTGATATTTGAAAGAGCATGTTGCTGAAACATCGGCACCTACTCAAGATAGTCTTCGGGCGCAACGCGCCACAAAAGGCAGGGGGGCGCCCACAGAGGGGCACGTTTCACCGTGGGCTCATATTGGGCATACGAGTAAAATCCTCAGGGGGCATGTTGCTGAGATCTCGGCACCTTCTCAAGCTACGACCTTAGGTGTTGCGAGCGACAGAATCACAGATACACCTTTCATCGTGGGATTTTCAGCATCGGGGTATTCCCAAAGTCCAGGATCACACGGTGAAGGGTGGCCACTTGACTTTTGCGATGCGCATCGATACAGGAGTCGATTGAGCAGGCATCGACATCTGACAAGCAACCTCTTTGAGGATTTTCAGTCGGGAACTCCTGAAGTCCATGGGACTAGCGTCCTGTCCTGTGCACCCTGCGGTCGACCACACGGCGAAGGGTGCCCTTCTAAATTTCTGCAACGCGCAGAAGGTATTTAATTTAGCTGGGGCACGTGCCGAGATCTGAACAACATACCCCTTGGGTATTTCAGTCGGGAACGCCTGCAGGCCATCGGAGATAGCGCGTTCTGTCCTGCAAGCGCTCCAGCCCTCAATAGCAGCAATGACCCGTCCTTTTTGGCTCGTCAAGGCTTGTTTTGACCTCAACGTGATTATTTTCAACTACAGTATACTAATAGTGCACCGTCAAAGGGCCAACCGCGATTTTGGAACAAATTTTCTCGATAATATACGATATTACAGGATGCGATCCTTTGAGGACCAGAGTCGGCAGAAGTCTAGTTTGCCTGCCTTGACGCTTGACGCGTCAACTGCGCCCGCTGAGGCCAGCGAACACAGCTCACGGAGGCGTCAACAAACTTTCAGCATAACTGTCGTACAATATTTGGAAACAAGGAGGGTAAGCGTGACGTCCAGTATGATTTCGGGTTCGGCCGTGCCGGTACGGTACGTACATACAACAATCAATCGGAGACAACGACGTGTGTAGTGTGCACACAAAAACTACAAATATATGATACATCCACCCGGCATCGCACAAAAGACCATAGAGTGTAGGTGTTGAGGTTGCACCTCATGGCCACCAATGATCATGTACAGCAGTACAATTAGTAGACCAGGTGTTATTCGAACAATCTACTGGCACGAGCTACTATCTATTAATACTCGTACTGCTGTACAGCAGCTATTTGTAGTGTAGGCTCGTACAAAGTGTGAGCTGAGAGCCAGCTGGAGGTACATGTAATATTGAAATTGAACGTACTGAAGAAAACAACAAGCAATACCTATTAATAGGGTAAATGGTAAAAACAAGATCAAGTGTGTGACCTCAACACCCGAGAGACGGTATCATGTCAACCATTGACAGCAATGACAAAGGAAGGGCAGAATACAGCATTGCAGCAGTGCCACAAGCGCAGTCTCAGCCACAACAGCAGCAAAACCCGCCCTTCTCACCAGTCCCCCGGTCTCCTGTCCTGCCCCTGTCGAGATTGATAACCCCCAGGACGTCGCCCCTCACCAAAGCCGCCGACGCGGCCGCCACCGCCACCGCCAACGCCGGTCCAAGGCCCACTACCATCGTTATGGCTCAGTGTTCTCAAGGGCGCGCCTGTGAAGACGCGAGCTGGTGCAGCCATGTGCCTTGCGACTATGGTCGCAGCACGCTTGAAAGCGGTCGCCATGACCATGCTGCTGAACGACTTTGGCTTCTGTACTCGCTGCTGGAGTGTGATCAAGCGGGACGCCACCTTGTGCGCGAACCACCCAAAACGTTGAAAATGGGGTTTGCAAAGATGTTGAAGCTTTATGTATTAGGGATAGACCAAGATCGTGCGGTGCGTAGAGGAGCAGATTTGCCACAGCTTTGCCACAGCGATAACACCACGCAGAGATGGGGCGTACTGGAGTAGTGCTGGCCGTGGTGCTGGGATCATTCTTGGCTCTGCTTCAGCCAGGATGCGCGTTCGTAGCTGCTCCCGTGGCCGTGAAAACGCAAACGGGATGGTTGAACTCTCTCCAGGCAATTGGTGTTCCAAGACAGCAGCAACCTCGAAGCAGTACTCGTTCAACCAGGGGATGTAGCACACTGCGGCGACGGCAGCGCCATGTGAGTAGAAAGGCAAACGACCACAGGAACGTGCGCACGCTTTCGTAGGGCTCACTGAATGCCGATGATGGTTGCATTTCAAGCCAGATATAGCGAGGACTGAACAAGTCAAGCTTGATGCCACATGCACTGATCTGCCCATAGCCCATGTTCTGCAGCACGATCGGCATGGTATTGCGATTGCATCGAGTTGCTGTGCTGGTTGCCTCGCCGGTATGCACGGTAGGGAATGTGACGCGAGATTCGACGTGCCGCTCGCAGCCGTACTGGTATCTGGTACGTTTGATCCGCACGCATATACCTAGACAAGGGTACCTCGAGGAAGGCTTTATGTACGTACGTACGCATATCCAGTTGATGTTGACATCAGTTACGATTGTTCGATCGGACCCGTTGCCTTCCTCTCTCCAAAGGAGCTCGTTCGTTCCAAACGTAAGCGTTGAGGAGTACGCACGTACGCAGTGTCCTTCTATCATGCTGTAGTAATCAACCGTACCCGTTTACCGTGATCAGTGGAGCTATACATTCACGCTGTTACGCTGCAGGTGCTACCGGTATGCACTTACCCGATGTACCTGGTATGTACGAGTATATTCAGACAACTACAAATGGTGATATAGCGGGGGATCGGGGTAGGTCGGAAAGCCACAAGTTGCTGCGAGAGATGTTGGCCTTCATCGCACTCTTACCGCTTGCAGCGTTACCATCAGCTTCTCCAACCATCAAATATACCACGACTAACTGGTACAGTCGTCAACGGGCTTGCTTGCAGGCAAACGCCGCCGTCGTGAGTGGAGAGGGTCTTGGCTCGCTTGCCGCATGGCCCAATACAACCTGGTATATGGCTATTAATAATAGGTTTTGACGTTGTGACCACGTCATATTTGCC
>JABAKD010000008.1:3889766-3918380 GCA_012845835.1 Undaria pinnatifida
AACGCGGGACCATTCGAGGTACAGTCGACACGGTTTTCTGTGTCCGACCCATGGCGCTCTTCACGAGAGACCTCTCACGGTTACGTATGTAATGTACCAGAACGCTTCCAAAATATGGGTATAAATCCACATGCGGAACATATGTAAATGGATACCTCTACTTGTCCAACCTAAAACCCAACATAGCTCTCGCTCTTTTTGGAAGAGGGTGTTTTACACTATTCATAAGCTATATCAATAGTAATAGCTTCAAGACGACCGTATCGAGATTTCTGATCCCCCGTACACTGCTCTAATCCTTATTTTTTGTGTGTTTGAAGTTTCGCGTGCTGTTGTGTGCTGTCCCGTACTGTGCTTGTGCATGTGCTGGGCTGGGCTTGTGCTTTTCTGCGCCCAGGTGTCGGACCCCACCTCCTTGTTCCTGGGAAACGCGGGCACAGCCATGCGACCCTTGACGGCGGTCATGTGCGCGGGGAAGGGGGAGTTCGTTATGGACGGGACTCCGAGAATGCGGGAACGGCCTATTGTCGACCTGGTCGACGGGCTCAAACAGGTAAGTTCGATGCTTTTACTTTCGGGCCGGTTTTGTGCTCGCCGTTTTGTGCTGGCGGGGTATTGCGCGGTTTGATATTGTTTGATCCAATTCGGGGGGAATAAATTTGTTCGGTTTATGTTGACCGTTTGTCTGCGGTTTAGATATTGCGCGGTTCGATTTTGGTTTGATTCCGTTCGGGGGAGTTGCTTTGGTCCGGTTTTTGTGCTGTCCTGTTTTGTTCGGGTCGGGTATTGTGCAGTTCGATTTGGTTTGATTCCATTCGGGAGAGTTTCTTTGGTCCGGTTTTGTTCGGGTCGCGTATTGTGCAGTTCGATTTTGTTTGATACGGTTCGAGGGAGCTTGTGATGGATTGAGACTCCGAGAATGCGGGAAATGTCTATCGTCGACCTGGTGGACTGGCTCGAGCACATAAGTTCGATGCTTTTAAACCGGTCCGATTTTTGTGGGTCGGGTATTGTGCGATTTGATATGCTTTGATTTAGTTCGGGGGAGTCCCTTTGGTCCGGTTTTGTGCGGACCGCTTTTGTGCGGTTTTATGTTTTTTGGTCCGTTTCGGAGGCGTTACTTCATCGGGTACTGTTCGGTCCGGTTTTGTGCGGGACGGGTATTGTGCAGTTCGATTTGGTTCTTGATTCGGTTCGGAGGAGTAACTTTGGTCCGGTTGGTTGCAGTCTGTTTTTGTGCGGTTCGATTTGGTTTGATTCGGTTCGGGAGAGATCGTTGTGGACGGGAATCCGAGATTGCAGGAAAGGCCTATCGTCGACCTGGTAGGCAAAGCGGGTAAAGCTTTTACGTCGGTCCGGTTTTGTGTGGTTTCGGCGTTGTGGGGTGCGGGTTTTGCACGGTTCGGATATGACGCGGTTTTGGTTTTGCGCGGTTCGGTTTGGTGTGGTTCAGTTCGGTTTTACTCGGTTTGTTGATAGCCCTCTCTCCACCCTCTCTCCCACCCCCCCTCCCCGTGCCCACGCCCCGTTCCAGCTGGGTGTGGACATCAGTTGCTCTGACACGGGGTGCCCGCCAGTGACGATCAAAGCGGCGGGTATTCGGGGGGGAACGACGCGCGTAAGCGGGAAGATATCATCCCAGTACCTCTCAGCCCTCCTCATGGCTGCTCCTCTGTCGTCGGGCGAGGTAGTGATCGAGATCACCGACGAGCTGGTGTCCGCCCCGTACGTGCACATGACGATCAAGCTCATGGACAAGTTTGGGTGAGGGTCGTCATTTTTTTTTTTGCTTTTCTTTTTCGACGGGCACATACATGACCATCAACCTTATGGGGGAATTTGGGGTTGAGGGTCGTGGATCGTCGTCGTCGTTTTCTTTTCTTTTCTTTTCGCATCTTACTTTTACATTTTTTTTTTTCACTTCAGAAAATTATCTTACTCTAAATCCGAGTAGTTTTCTCTCAAAGCGAGGCTAGGCTGAGCTCCTAAGAAGCTCTTACGCCTTTCACTGCGAAAAACAGTGGGGGGGCTATATAAGACGGTGATAATAAGACGACCACTCGATATAGGGCGGTTGAAATCGGTTGGCACGACTGCAATTCTGAATACAAGTGTCTATACGAATAGAGCTGCCTCTCGATATATGGCGGCCAAAGTTTCTTCGCACCATACCGCCTCATATAGGCCCCACTCCCGCACTGCTATTAATTTATATTTGTTTTGGAACACAGACCAGATTATATCCCCATTTAGATTATTTGAATCTTTCAGGACGGGCACCGCGATGAGAACGCACTCCTCGCGGGGTTTATCCCGGGCGAGACTCTCTTGCTTCAGGGCAGGAGGCCAAATCTAATCCAATACTTATATTGAATGGTCAATGCCAGTGGAAAACAATACCGCAGTGATACAGATCTCTGATATATGTATATCACCCGCACGATCTACATCATGATGGCCGGGGGGGGCATCTCAATGATCTGCACGGTCTAAGGTGGCACATGTTTGCCTGGTGGGATCCGATCTGTGCGGCCTAGCTCGTGTGTACAATATCCCCATAATACGGAACTCGCGCTACGATAGAGGCACTGTACTTTTTTTGGCGAAACCCATTTTCTGAACGACGGGGCTCTTTAACCCGAAATCGTCGGAATAATGCCATTCTTCTTGTTTCGCACTGTGTTTTTGTGTTTGTATGCCTAGACCATGGATTTGTTTATCGGCTTGCCCTTTCAGTGTACTCTAAAAACAGTTTTTGGGTTAAGCCACGGGTTGGGTTTGTTCATCGGTTTGTCTTTTCAGCTTTCCCCCTCCCCGAAAGAGTGTCTGCCTAATAGCTGTGGTGATGTGGTGATGTGGCGATGTGAGCTGACACATGCTACGGTAGAGGTGCGCCCTATTGTTTTTTTAATACTACCCCAAAACAAAATGATTTTCCGGAAACCAAACGATCAACAAGATTAATAACTCTCATACCCTGGGTGTACGAAACTCCTCCGTTGAATTGTATTCGCAAAACTAGACGTATCACGCGGCTTCCGAACATGAGCATCGACCCTAAATTTTGTCGAACTCACAGCAGCTGACGTGTTTAGATTTTTTATTTTTCAAAAATTGTTTCATAATAATGAATGGCATTATTCCGACGATTTTGGGTCAAGAATCCCGTCCACTTGCAGAAAATATTTTTACCCAAAAATTGCTACCTCTACCGTAGCACGCATCAGGTTTTGAGCCTCGGAGCAGTAGTGCTGCACACACCTGTTCCGTATTGTGTGTCAACGGTACGTTGGGAGCTAGAGTATCCACTGCTGTACATTCGGAGCTAGAGTATCAACTGTCTAACTCTAACTCTAATTGATGCGAGCACAGAAGGGGGGGTCCCCCGATAAGGCGGTCTGAGCAAGGCGGTGTCCCTGTATAAGGCGATCAAAATCGTTTGGCGCGTCTAGGGAAAATTGCACTCATAACGCGGATTGAATAAGGCGGCTTCCCCCGATAAGGCGGTCGTATTGCTCTCGCACACCACCGCCTTGCTGGGGGGGCCCTGTCGTGCTGCACTTCGAGGCGTCCCTTTTTGCTGCATGTTCCTGTTCGAACGGCTGGGTGCTGACGGTGTGAAAAAGATAAAACGTTGGAAAGATCCATACTTTGAAATATTTGGTTATGTACGATATTGAGTCCTAAAAAGGCTAATGGCGTGTGCGGTGTAAGAAATAGAGCAAAATTTACTCACCCACATAGTATTTTACAAGTACCAACAACGCAGCTTGCAAAGATGAGTATTGACCCGAAATTCGTCGAACTCACGGCTGACGCCCTTGAAATATTGTTATAAAATAGAAGCAAAATTGTTTTTTTTTGCACAAGAGGGACGCGACGTATGTTATGCATATTGGAGGCGTTGATTGGACCCGTTGTTCGATAAGGGGAGCACTTTTTGGGGCCTCTTGTTTCAGTCGCGTAAGGCCACTCGAGCGAACGTCTTTTGCTTTGTTTTCGCGGCTTAGATCGCCTCAAAGCGAATACCTGCCCTGCTTATTTGCAAGCCGTAAGTTTTTTTTTTTTGGTTTTTGGTAGTTGTGGTTGTGGTTGTGGTTGTGGTTGTGGTTGTTGTTGTTGTTGTTGTTGTCGCTGTTGTTGTTGTTTTCGTCTGAGGTACAGGGCCGATCGTGCTACGAGTAACCCAAACTCGGCACGCAGGACGTAGTGAAAACGAAGTTACTCCTCGATACGCGCTTCTGAAGAGATAGCCGTTTTTGGCTACAATATTTTGTAACGACGGGGATCCTTAACCCAACGTCGTGCGAATCGTACGTTTGTTGTGGCAATAACTTTCATTTTATACCTAGGTTAGTAAGTACCAGTATAAACATTGAGCTTCTCTCGCCCGGCCGGCCCGTGACCTACCTCCCTTGCCTCCAGCGTTAAGGTTAATAACCAGGGGGATATGCGGTTCACCATCCCCAAGGGGCAGAAGTACGTGTCCCCTGGCACCATCGCCGTGGAGGGCGACGCCTCTTCCGCGTCCTATTTCTTGGGAGGCGCGGCCATCACCGGGGGACCGGTGACTGTCCGCGGCTGTGGCAGGGATAGCGTGCAGGTGGAGTTTTGAAGCAACACCGTAGTGGTGGTGTTATACCATATCTGTGTGTTATGTGCCTCTGGTCTGGCCGAAGAGCAAAACCTTCTGGCTGCCTCGAGTGCACTTCCAGCAAGCAACTTTATTTACAGGGACGACATGCATGTTGACACGAAAAAAGTGTAACATCCTCCGCCGACGCACAATCATTCAACCCTTGTAGCACCGCATTCCCGACATGGGGTCAAACACTTGTAGTTAGACTAGGATAATTTAAGGGGTTGGAAATGGGTTAACTAACTGATTTTTTTAGTTTGTTTCCGGGTCGCCCGCAATAAAAACGCCATGACGTCTTTATAGCAGGTAGGGCTACACCCATGTCGTTATGACGCCCGAAAAATGTTTTCTTATTATAGTTGTAGTTTCATGCTTTTTGTTTGGTGTTTTTGTGTGTGTGTGTGTTTCGGTGACTGTCCGCGGCTGTGGCAGGGACAGCGTTTAGCATTCAGGTCAAAGCACCGATGTGCGGTATCTGTGTGCATGTTTGTTTATTCTAGTGCGTTCTTTTTCTTCTTGATTCTTATTAATAGTGTTTTTGTGTGCTTTTATTGTGTATTTATGTGTTTTTTTGTGCGTTATTTTGCTTCTTTTTATCTTGCTTTGTTGTTGGTGGTGGTGGTGGTGGTGTTCGTGGTGGTGATGGTGGTGGTGGTGGTGTTGTTGTCGTGTGTCCTTGCCCATTAAACTGACATTTTCACCCATCTAGTATACATCCAGCGCAAGCAGCGACGGTGACGATACCTCCTCCTAAAGAGACGAGCTCACTCTGTGCTCACAAACTACCCAACAGAGGCAAACGCGTTGCATATGCAGGTGATGTGGCCATGCAATACCATACGCAACGAATGCGGGGGCGGGACGTTTGCAAGTCAGAACACTAGACTACGTGCATGGAAGAAAGAGAAGAAGAATAAGAAAGAAATATGAAAAATAAAAAGGAAGAAGCAAAATATGATAAGACTAGACGCGTGTGTTTGTATGCGCGTGTTATTAAGAGCGAACGCGACTTTGTAATTTCCACCGCACACTTGAAGTATATATAGGCACCCCTTTCGAGTTGCCCGAGGCCTCAGCGGACCAAAGGCAACGCACACACGTTGACGACGATGAAAAGTATCCTGCTGCGTGATCCCTATCGACTGCTATACTATACTGGTAACTGCGAAGTTTCCAGGTATCTCGTATGTTTGTGTCTTATTTAAATGTGTTGATTAGTTTTTTTGCATGCGTGTATACTCGCCGGTCGCCCCGGTGGTCTGTGGTTGCCCTCGAATACGACTAGTGTTGGACCTTGAGTTCCATTCCCACCGTGGTGAGATTTGAATTTATTTGCAAAAATTCAAAAAAAAAAAAAAAGGATTAACTGCTGAGATCGCTTAGCAGCAGCATGGGTTGGTACAATTCGACGCGAGTCGACGAGGGAACAAAATGCTCAACTCTTCTAGAGCGATAAAATGAAGGCGTTATTATACCTAGTGGGGAGGGTAGAGGAGGGTCCGCTATGTGGCCCCGGATCTGAGTTACTACTGGAGAGAGGGCGAAAGTAGTGCGAGGATAATAAAAGGGATGGAGAAGAATGAATAAATGTATATAAATATGATGCGTGGGCTTGTGCGTGTCGTTTGTTATCTTATAAAAATAAAAATACACTCCAGCTGTGAGATCAAATATTTTGTCGAAACTCATCTTTGCAAGCTGTGTGTGATACTCCGATCGCGCGTATTACGGGTTTCTTATATTCACGTACTTTTGTATTGTTTTCGTTTTCGTTTGTTTTGTTTTCGTTCTCGTTTGTTTTGTTTTCGTCTTTGCTTTGTCTTTGTCTTTGTTTTTGTTTTCATGACCAGGGCGACGTCAAGTTCGCGGAAGTTCTGGAAAAGATGGGCGCGACCCTCACCTGGGAGGCTAACGCAATGACGGTCACCAGGGATATGGCCACACCCTTGAAAGGGGTCGACGTAGACTGCGGAGAAATTCCGGACGCGGCGATGACCCTTGCGGTAAGCCTTATTCATTAACTGCAGCAGCAGTCTATTAACAGCGTACGAGGTTAGATGGAGGCATGGGGGGCAATAATTGAAAAATATGCGTGCTCGACAGGCCTCCTCTATGGAGACCCATTATCGCTGGAACATGTTCGATGTTTGCCAGTTGTGTTTGTTGTATACCTACTGTAGGCCATGAGGTTCACCGGGTTATGGTGTCGTTTTACCGACGTCCGTGCATGGGTGGGGGGGGGTGTAGATCCGCCCCCAGTGAAAAGAACTAGCAATAGAAGCATGATGTGCACCCCGTCCGCAAGGAACAAGGCACGAGGAAGGAGAGGAAAAATTCAGACCATCCCGCCCGCCCTGCGTTGAACATTTTGTTGTATCTTATGGTTTGTGTGTTATTATTTAGTTGCGATCATTTCCAGGAAATGCTGCCGCGCTGAGGTCTCCCCGTTGGGGACTCCCTCAGCACGCGTGGTATATCCACGGGCGAGGATCTCCTACCGGAGGGGAGGCGTGATCCAACTCAGTAATTACATTAAGTGATCCGTGACAGGGAGAAAAATACAACAGATAGTATTGTCGTATATATTACTGAAGCCTCGCCTTAGATTGCTGTGGTCACGACCCGCGGCCACGGGAGACGACGGCTGCGATTGACCGTTGGCAGAAGACAATCGGAAATGCTGTCGGCGCGTGGGATAGTTTGTTTTTTCATTCTGAAAGGAACGATAAAAAAAACAGTTCCCGACGTGAACCACAAATCGCCGTGGTATCCCGCCCGTTTCTCGCTGTGGTTTATCTAGGTCATCGCCCTTTTCGCCGAGGGTCCTACCGCCATTAGAAACGTGTACAACTGGAGGGTCAAGGAAACGGAGCGCATGAAGTAAGTAAAGCGATTTTGTTGTTGTTGTTGTTGTTGTTGTTGTTGTTGTTGTTGTTGTTGCCGTTGTCGTTGTTGCTGCTTTTCGAACGTGTATTGTTGCAAACAAACGAAAAAGAACGTTGCGTGAGAAGCCGATTCAGCTCCTCAGGAGAGAGCTCTAAAGGTCACGTATACAACGCCTCCGAAAGATAACTGAACTCCATACACACATACAAACTCGTCAGTGTTGGCAGCCAACAAACACCATTGGCTCATCGTCACCATAATTTTTAGTCCGTGGCCAAAGACAGCATCTCGCCGATGCTTTGTGGTGTTAATGTTGTATGGCGTTACCCTAGACTGAGTTACTGATCGACATCCTTCCCCCCCCCCCCCCCTCCCCCTCTCCCCCGGTAGATCAGGACCATGTACGATAGTGTATAACTCACACCCTCGGAGCTATTTCAGCGCAGATTTTCTCGGCCACCGGTAGAGTGCAAACGCCGAGCGTCACGTCTAAGAAAACATCTCGACGAGAAGTTCCGAAAGCCGTGTTTTTCGGTGTGTACAGTATCCCCCATCTTGGTTTGGAGGAATTCGGATGTGAAATTCGCCGAGCTTGCCTAACGCTCTGGTCGCGCGGGTCTTTGGGCCGGTAAGCTGTTCGCGTTTGCGAGCTAGGAAGCACTGGGATCGAGGTACAGGCGTGGACCCCACCCAACCCCTATATAACCCTAACCCGGACCCCAAACGGGCAAAAAACGGGTAAGAAACGCGGCTGCGCCGCTTTTCGATTTTCTTTTCATTAGTATTCCGATCTCTGGACCACCACATAGCCCTCGGCCAATGAGAGCGTAACAAACCACCCACTCTCCAAGATCCGCGCGGCCACATTGTTAGGTCTGTTGAATTCGCTCCCGTGTGTTTGTTCAGTAGCCTTTGCGCGATGTTCTCAAACCCACAAATAAGGCAAAATATCAAATGCATTTTTTGATTTTTTTTAGGTGGTTCGCACTTTTTTCTCATTTTTTTTTTTTTTCCTAAACGCGTGGCGAAGCCGCGCTCGGGTCGGAGCCTCAGCCTGGGGTAGGGTTGAGTTGGATCGATGCCCGCTGGTGATCTGTTGAAACTACACAAGAAGGCGAAAACGCCAAAACCAGCCTATAAAAAAACATACCTGGTATAATTAAAGTATAATGATATTTGGTACTTTGTCTGGTATGATTTGTGGGTGAGCCATCCGACGGTAAGGTTGCAGCATCAGAAAGTCCCTGAGCTCCTGACATGAGAAACTCAATATCTCACCCGAAATATGACTTGGAAGGCATTCATTCGTTCGCACAATCCGACCAAGCTTCTATGCCTTAGTCTAAGAATACATGTACTCGAGTGAAATTCCTTCATTGACCGGCAGTTCCTCACATGAGGAACTCAATCGCCCAGGGACTTTTTGGCGCAATCCTACAACTGCAACCACTACCGTGGTATGATTTGTGTGCGTCAAAGACAGCTGAAGGCGCCTCATTGTGTTCGTTGTACGCTACCTGTCTCCGGTAACGGTAGGTTCATAAAAAACACCTTCAGGTTTGGCGTCGTCGGCAGGGCAAGGAATCATACGTTTTCTTTGAACAGAAAATCCTGCGCGTGCGTGCGTCCTATTTTAATATTGAAAGCAATTTTCCTATTTACAAGGTTTCCCCGCGGAATTGCGGTTTGGTTGCGACCCCGGGGGCGTCGCAAGTTCAAAGGGGGGACTACAAGCGTTCCTGTGTACAAGCTATAACCAGGTAGCGCTTGAAAACTGAAGACGAATCAGCCCGAAAGGAGCCGGACAGAAACCACCGACCAACCCGATCGAGTTCATAGGTTAGCCTATTTCGAAAATGTCCGACCAACCCCATCGAGTTCATAGGTTAGTCTATTTCGAAAACGTCCCACGCGTACCAGGTATTTATTTGGAAAGTGCGCACATGTGTGTGTCCTCCTGGGTCCCTAGGTATAGGAACAAAGTTTGGCGCATAGGCACGCACGACCCTATGCAGAGAGATCTGTCGACCGCTTTGTTTCCCCCGAAAAATCGCCGTTCTGGGGAAGAGGTACCACTGGTAGTGTTTATATGCGGCTTACTCCGGGCTGGGAAGTCCTTGTGCCATCCTCTCCTCCTTGGAATGTCGGGATAATGGAATATAGCCAGTGAGACCTCGGTGGCGGAGAGGTGCCTGTGACGCGGGCTGAAACAAGAATGTTGCATCTTGAGCTGTGTCGAGCGCTGCTGCTTTGTTCCTTTGTTCCTACGTCCATTTTGCCCCGATACTGCGTGTTATTTGTCCCCGCTTTACGTGGTCAATAGTTGAAAAAAACTCTACGGAGGTTATTCTACGGCAGCATAGCATAGCGTAGCGCAATGTAGCACAACTTGAAGGAAATGAAGCGCATGACGTGAGTGAGCTCACGATGCAGGACCACCACGCCAAGAGTCACGGTGTTCGACTTTTGGTTCCTGTAAGGATTATGTTTCCCGCAAGACCAGGGCGATGAAGACGCGCTTTCCACGCCGAGTGAAGCAAGCTTCTTGCGCTGAACGCTGCCTGTTCCTTCGTCTGTTCTGCCCCAAAGACCCACTATTATGGGAAACATTATTTTTTGGCTCTCAGAACTGAGTTATAGGACAATTATACGGGTTTTACTCGGCTGGACTGTCGAAAACACCGATACACTCCTTCGTCTGTTTTGCCCCGAAGACCTACTATCATAGAAAACATTATTTTTGGCTCTCAGAACTGAATTATAGGACAATTATACGGGTTTTCCTCGGCTGGACTGTCCAAAACACCGATACACTCCACAAGATCCATCGCGTAGTTTTTCGAGGGCTTTCTGGAGCAGTTCTCCGTTTCTCCAGCGTCTCTTTTTGATTTTTGGCGCAACAAATCAGTTTTCAGCAATACGCATCGTTGCTCAAAGGTGGAGCCAAAAATAATGGATTTTTGAGGATATTGGCTAAAAATCATGAAGTCGTCAGAACTGGCAAATTGGACGAACAGACAAACTACGAGTCTGGACAAACGGTAATAAGATTCGTAGTCAAAACCGTCGGTGGGTCGTGATCCCACTTCTCTCTGCGTGAGCAGAGTGTTCTCACTGTTGAACTACGACGGCGGAGTGTGAGACAACACGGGCTGATACAGCAGGCCGTTGACAGAGGGAGAGACAGGACAGGTTGAGATGGACTCACTCCCAGAAGTGCAAGGAGAAGGAGTAGTAGTTGTTGTGTTGTTGTGAGAGCGGTGGGCGAGCAGTTGTCGGTGCTCCCTCAGCTCTCGGATAAAAGGAACAATCCAGCGGGACCTTCCAAAGTCCCGCTGCGGAGAATCCGCTAGGCGGTGTATCCGCCGCGGAGGATCCGTCAGCGGAACGTGGAGGGGAAGGCTCCGTGGCGTGTTCTAGACATGACAATCTCCCGTGTTCCCCAAGCGATCCTTCCAGAAACGATGTCTGGAAGGTTGAAGGGGTTTCGACATTTTCCCTAGGCGTGTTGGTTCGGGGACATGGTATCCACATCACCCCCCAGTTTTAGTGGTGATAGAGCTCGAACTCCACCAAAACTCAAAAGTAACGGGACCATAGACAAGAGTAACAACACGTCTAGTTGATATACAAACTTCCAGTGGCGATTCGCTAACGCTCGGCAGTTTGTACACTCCTTTGGACAAGATGGACAAGACAGCATGACAAACTGACAAACTGCTGTAGTACCGTAGACATGTGGATAAAAATCCGGACATAGGATCGGACATGATAAAATATAGCGAATGACAAGAGCATAATCCTTTCGCATGCGGTATGTTCAAATACATATCGCGGACATTGCGGCTGGCCAGCTGTGGATTACGACAAAATATAGAAAAATGATCCTGGACAGGGGCGTGCGAGAGCAACGACAATAAATAAATAAATAACCCGGGTTTATTAGCAAAAATATGCTAATTAGACGCACGCTACACGAAACGAGTGTGTATACTCATCGTGTGGACAACATGGCTGAAGGCTCAACAGGCGTGACATGAGTCGTATATGCTGGAAAGCAAAACGACTTACCTGACGGAGACAATAAATTATACACCAAACATGTTATACTGCGACAAGGACATTTGGCTGATCACACTACACTTGGCATCTGATGGGTGTTCGAGACCGAATCAGAAGTCAATTGTGGTACACATCAGTTGGCATCTGATGGGTGTTCGAGACCGAATCAGAAGTCAATTGTGGTACACATCAGTTGGCATCTGATGGGTGTTCGAGACCGAATCAGAAGTCAATTGTGGTACACTTAACAGCCTGGGCGGTAACCGAAGTCGACACGAGACAACCGCCAACAGTATACATTTCAGGGTCGCATCCATATAAAAAAATACTAAAAAAAAAAAAAAAATGGATAAAAGGCGACAAGTTGACTGACAGTAATCGTGCTTACGGGCATTATGCCGCAGATGTGCAACGATATCGGAGTGTGCAGTAGGAGACATACAAACGTTCGACAGACAGACACATAATGTATGCCGTAGTTCATCTGTGTCTGTATCAAATACAGATCGTAACAGAATGAGGCATTTTTCAAAGACAAATGGTGTGCGCGAACGCTGGATATTTATTATCAATCCAACCACTGGTGTGCTACGGTGCCGAGTACTTTTCAGTACTGAAGAGACAAGTGCCCAACGACAACAGAAGACATGGGAACGACCCCCCATAAAGCGATGGGAATCGGGTCTCTTACGACTATACATCGCGCCAATAAGTGCTAACCTCAGGTTGTACGATACTTACAGTGCATACAGAAGGCAATGCGCAAGAAACCAAACTGCTGAAAATCAAAAGAAAACAAACGAAACCAACAAACTACGCAGGGCACTGCGAATGGCGACATAACGAAGTCACGAGAATACTCGTGTGACAGGACGCCGAAGACATTTTGACAAGTTGGCACACACACTAGACACATGCTCCTTTTGGCTATGCTAGACCTGACGGTCACCCCCCCTGCAATTGAGGTGATTTGGTATTTACCATTGCAGGCCTAATGGTACTAGTCAAACTAGTACAGTGGACAGTCTCAATCGCGGGATCAAAACATGCCGCTGAGCTGGAAGCCAAAATACAGGGAAGTCAACATAAGGTGCTAAGAATACAGTTCACCACGAAGGGCGAGGACAATACTTTAGAGTGCGCGGTACTCGCACTGGACAACAGACAAGCCATGAGGTGACTACACCTTAAAAGAAAACAACTCCCGCAGGAGCTTGACACATATGATGGAACAAATAGCACAGGGCTGACATCAGTAGTTGCTCAGTCTGATGTGACAAAATAAAGCGCTAAAACAAGACAAGACGATACAAGAAAAGCCCATTAAAGTGCTATGGGACATCCGCGGGGACAGAATGAGACTTCCGCGTAGGAGGGTTAAATGCTGAAGAGTCCGTCGACAATACTGCAGCACGGTAGGAAGCAATCATATCTCTGCATTGAGGAATGGCATTGACATGACGCCAGATACCCATCTGGGTAGGATAACCTTCCAACTTGAGATGATATTGGAAGTTGGTGAGAGATGCTGCTCCTACTCCCCTTTTATGTCCATCAATACTCTCAACCGTGAACGCACCGATCATAACTTTCGACAATGAGCCTTCGAGATCGGGCACGGGAAGAGTGGTCCCTAAAAATAAATCGTCGAGCGCGTCAAGGTCAGGGGCAGGGGCCGACTTAGGGACATAGTATTTTTTCATCCGGCCAAGGTGAACAGTAATCTCGGCGGGGTTGCTATCTTTAGTGACGCGATAAATTACGGGTGACGTTTGCGCTCGTACGGTATATGGTCCACGCCATGGGCTGATCAATTTTGGATTGGGACCATCAGCTTCAGTGTATGGGCGGTGGATTAATACCTGTTCTCCAGGTTTGAAACTGGGAAACGACAGGGTCTCATTTGCGACCGCTTGCTTATCCGCTCGCTCTTTAAGATTACGGCGGGCTAGCTCGTATGCAAATTGCAAGTTTTCGACAGTCTGTTTAGAATAGTCGAGCTGTGATTGCGGTGCGGAGGTGGACGGTACTCCAAGAATGAGATCGACAGGTAGTACAGCTGCACGTCCAAACATCAGGAAATGAGGAGTTTCCTGGAGCGTGGTAGAGTAAGCTGTATTGTGAGCTAACTGGACAAAAGGCAACAGCTCTGCCCAATTATCGCAGGACAAGTTGCTGTACATAGCCAACATATTGTGGACAGTGCTGTGTACACGCTCTAAGACAGAGTTGCCTTGAGGGCGAAAAGCGGCTGTACGCGTTTTCTTATATCCAAAAACTGATTGTAATTCCTTGACCAATTCGTTATCAAATTCTTTTCCTTGGTCGGAATGAAGTGTTTCTGGAGGGCCAAACACCGAGAACACGCGTTCGATTAGATGACGAACGATCGTGCAAGCCGCCTTATTTTTGATGGCTATCAAAATGACAAATCGAGTAAGATGGTCGATGACAGAAAGGATGAAGCGATTTCCTTGTGACAAGCTTTTATACTCGACAAGATCAACAGCGACGCATTGGAACGCGCGCGTGACAGGGCGGTGTCCCACAGGCAACTTGGGCGGGCGGTGGGATGACTTGCGGTGTTGGCAAGACAGACACGCTTCAATATGAGTACGGACATCCGTGGACATGGTCGGCCACCAAAATCTATCACGAATGGTATCGAATGTTGCTTTAAAAGCTAAATGACCTCCAGACGCTGGTAGATCATGACACGAATTAATGACAATTTTTCGGAGAGCTGTAGGCACTACCAATTGATCGCGGAAAGTGCTACGCTTCCGTAAGTGACCAGGAAGGTACGACCGAAATAGCAATCCTTCATTTAAAAAGAAGTAGCTCATCGTGTATTTAGATTCTCCACTAGGGAGTGGGGCCGATGTTGGTGCTCGGAGGTACTCAAAATACTGACAAAATTCCTCTTTCTGTAGATCGACGAGTTTCGCGGGGTCTACAGTAGGGAAGACAGACACAGCGCTCATGAATAATTCACGGTCGCTTTCTACAGGTGCTACGTCATGCAAATTAGAAGCGGAGAGTTCGTACTCGCGGGGCCCAGGTGGATAGTACGGTCCCTCAATCGGTACATTGCGACAAATGGCGGCTAATCTGGGCTCGGATGGGATGGGTTCCCCATTGACTTCGCTAAAAGCACGAGACAACATATCAGGCACGACATTTAATTTGCCTGGGACATGTTTGACAGTGAAATCGTAATTCTGAAGTGCGATCGCCCATCGGGTGAGCATGTTAGAGGTGTCCTGCATTTTATACAGGTACGTTAGTGCTTGGTGGTCGGTACAGCATGTGAAATGCTTGCCCCATAGGTACGGACGCCAGTGGGTGACAGCCCAGACCACAGCACAACACTCTTTCATGGTGGCACTATAATGACGCTGGCTTTTTGAAAAGCGGTGACTATAATACGCGATGATATCAAGATCGGAATCGGAGCTGCTTTCGCGTGAGCGTTGAGCGAGAAATGCTCCTACTCCTGCTTCTGAGGCATCGGTATGGACAATAAATTCCCGAGTAAAATCTGGGTATTTAAGGACCGGTGCGGAACTAAGGGCACGCTTTGCGCGAGCGAATGCTTCACGTTGCGCGGGCCCAAAAGCCTTCTTGAAAGCGGTCTTTTTGACATAATCCTTACGAGTGAGTTCAATTAGCGGTGCTGTTATTTCAGCATAACCGTCTATAAAACGGCGGACATAGTTGAGTGTACCTAAGAATCCGCGATTATCTTTGATACACTCAGGCTCAGGCAGTGCTAAAATGGCTTTGACACGGTCGGCACTGATTGAAATACCTTTTTCCGAAATGACATGGCCAAGATACTCGATTTCTTTCTGACCGAATTGAAGTTTAGTCGGTTTCAAAGTTAAGCCAGCTGCCTGTAACGCTGAGAACATTTGCTCGAGGGATTTCAGGTGAGCTTCAAACGTAGAATTAAGACAAATAATATCGTCCATGTACGTAAGAATACCCGACTCAGGACCAAGGTGGCCGAAAGTGACAGACATCATGTGTTGAAACAACCATGGGGCATTACAAACTCCAAAAGGCATACGTTTAAAACAAAACTTGCCGGTCGGAGTGACGAATGCTGTCCGGTCGATGTGCTCTTCTGCGACGGGTAGCTGCCAGAACGCACTGAGGACATCGGCTGTAGAGATGAATTTGACGCCTCCGACTGCATCCAGACAGGAATCTAAGTTCGGGAGGGGCCAGCTCTTGCGGACAATGTTACGGTTGAGGGTATGACGATAATCAACACAGAAACGAGGGCTACCGTTCTTCTTTGCGACAAGCGTACACGGGCTACCCCACGGGCTGGGACGTTCTTCGATGATGCCCCATTCAAGCATATCGTGAACACACTTATCAATGACAGCTTTAGCTCGAGGGTTGGCGCGGTACGGGGGACGATCGATAGGTCGGGTGTCAGGAGGCAAAGGAAATGTTGCTTCTGCATTGGTGCAACGACCTAGCTCTGACATTGACAAGGCAAAGACAGGACGGTATCGAGCGCACAAATCTAGGACAGAGACTTTCTGGTCAGACGTGAGCTTAGTGTTAGTAAAAGCTTTGGACAGGGGACCTTCGATCTCAGATTTGGCTTGAGCGATTTCATCAACTGATGTAGGAGTTTTCGCAACGGCATTAACGTGCAATTGATCAGGCGTCACTACGGACACAGTGAATAACTGACCAAGACATAAATCAATAGGTAGCGCAACCCCATCAGAAGACGGGTTTGCAATTTGCACGGCTACTGAACCATCAGCAGCATGCCAAGTAGCAAGAGTGCGAGCGACAATAATTTTCTCGAACACTGACGAGCTACTGGACTCCAAAAACTCAAGCTCAGACATGATTAGGGGTTCTACGACAACAGTAGAATCGTGCGCGGGAAGACAATCAGTAAAAGCTACGACAAGGGCCTCGTGTCTCGGTTTAAGATCAACACGTTCACGCAACCTGACATCGACTCCTTCTGCATCATGGTGGACAGCAGCGACTGACAGTTTAGAGTCGCTAGAGACAGTGGAGGGATCGGCGGGGCGGGAGGCAGGGTAGCTAGTACGATGAACTGCTGGTATAGAATCACCAGTAGAAGGAAAAGACATTACTTGGTTTTCCCAATCAAGAATAGCTCCAAAAATAGACATGACACTGTTATCAAGGAGTATTGAATCGGGACCAAGAGACGGTACAACTAATGCTTCGACAACGTGCGTAATCGTACCAAGGGTGAGTGAAAAAACAACAAACCCTAAGACATTCAACGGCGAACCATTCGCTGCTTGCAAGGCAACGGCGGTTGGCGGGACAGGTTGGATAATGACAGAATGCAAGGTCGGGTGTGACTTTAACCATGCATGAGAAACTACAGACACATCAGTAGCAGTATCCACAGTGATTGCGGGTACTGGATAGTCTTCTACAGAGCCAGAAATCTGCACTCTGCGAGACGAAAAGAACAAAGAAAAAGGATGGCGTTTGCATGCCAGCATCGAGCTGTGCCACGCAGTTGTCTTTTTATTATTATTTTCTGGGCGAATATCACCCATGACACTCAGGCTCATGTGGCGTGGCCGCTGAGTACTTCGACTACATTCGGACACGCACGCAGACACAGGGGTATCATCAGCAAACGTCACCCGCTTGCGCGGACGGAGTGAGCTGGATACCTGACTACTTCGACCTGAGACAAGGACACTCTTAACAGACAAACCACGGTCGACTCCATGACTGCTTCTACCATCGACAAGGACATTCGGTACGGGACACTCAGTACCTACTGCTACTGTTGCGATGAGTTTCCTCTTCGCGCTAACCTCGCCTACCGGACAGGTATCAAGGTGGGTCCCAACTGCAGGTAGCGCTGCAACAGCTGGGCTCCGTCAGTTGTCTTCGCCACGTGTGCTGCTCGCCTGGCTCCTGCGGTCGTCTTCAACATCGTCGTCGTCGTCGTCGTCGTCACGGTGGTGGCGGCGGAAACGGCGAGAGTTGCCGCGGGGGGAATTCGACCTGTCGCGCTTTGAAAAGTGGCGTGACTTAATGTCGCGTGCCTTTTGCAGGCACGTGGACTCCCAGTGCCCTACGGGTTTGTCGCACTTATCATAGGTGCAGTGGGGGCGGGGTTTGCGTTGATTGTTGGTTCGCTGCGTTCCCCGTTGGCGCGGCTGCTGGCGAATGCCTTGCTGCTGACGACCCTGCTGACGTTGCTGCCTTCTCGGCGACTGCAACAGTTGTTGGAGCATTGAGTTGTGCTGGTCGGAGAGCTGGTCGATCTCACCGTTCTCCATGCGCTCGAGTTGGTAGTTGACGATGCGAGCTAGGCGCTCGCGGATGGCGACGATGGGTTCGGAAGAAGTCGGTGCAGGGGTTTCCGATGCACCCCCTTTGTGCTCCAGGACGCCCTCTGATCGTAGCGGGTTTTTTTCTCCCGCTGCGGGGTCAGCGTATTCTCCAGTTGACATCTCCAAAGACTTGGAATCAACACGAACAAGTTGATTTTTCAACTGCCGTCAGACGCCAGTAAGATTCGTAGTCAAAACCGTCGGTGGGTCGTGATCCCACTTCTCTCTGCGTGAGCAGAGTGTTCTCACTGTTGAACTACGACGGCGGAGTGTGAGACAACACGGGCTGATACAGCAGGCCGTTGACAGAGGGAGAGACAGGACAGGTTGAGATGGACTCACTCCCAGAAGTGCAAGGAGAAGGAGTAGTAGTTGTTGTGTTGTTGTGAGAGCGGTGGGCGAGCAGTTGTCGGTGCTCCCTCAGCTCTCGGATAAAAGGAACAATCCAGCGGGACCTTCCAAAGTCCCGCTGCGGAGAATCCGCTAGGCGGTGTATCCGCCGCGGAGGATCCGTCAGCGGAACGTGGAGGGGAAGGCTCCGTGGCGTGTTCTAGACATGACAATCTCCCGTGTTCCCCAAGCGATCCTTCCAGAAACGATGTCTGGAAGGTTGAAGGGGTTTCGACATTTTCCCTAGGCGTGTTGGTTCGGGGACATGGTATCCACAGTAAAGTGCATCAGAAAGCTCTCGGAGAAATATGGGGAGCATCCTGAAGAGTCTATAGGTGTTTTTGGCCTCCCCGCCGAGTAAATCGCGTATGATCAGCCAAAAATCTCAGTTCTGAGGGCCCCATGATAATTTCCCATAATAGTTGGTCGAATATCGTGTTTTTTTTTCTCCCGCAAGAATAAACCCGTTAGGTGCTTTTGGTTTCACTTTTGCCCGATTACCCGTCGAATAGTTTTTTTCGTTTTTACGACAGCGTGGTACAACGCGTAGCGTAGCTCAGCACAGGGCAGCGTAACACGAGCGTAGTACAGCATAGTGCAGCGTAGCACAGCGTAGCACAGCGTAGCACAGCGTAGCACAGCGTAGCACAGCGTAGCACAGCGTAGCACAGCGTAAAGTCGATATTTTGTTGTACCTAGTCGAGTCTTCCTGTGCCATATTTGACGTTGTGTACCGGCAGGAAAACTGTGTTTTTTTAGACCAGGTGAAATTTGAGTTCATGGAGCGGTCATCTAATGAGACAACGAACAACAAGCGACAACAACGAATGTGCACCGCTCATTGCGTGCAGGTGGCAGTGGGGCGGAATAGAATATCGCAGATATTATGTTCTCCTGCCGGGGTGCCATCGTTTTTTCGTGCCTCCCCCCGGGGGAAGGCGATTTAGGTTGGTATTAAAGTTGTCCCCGGGGATACCAAGCGGGTGGGGGGGGCTTCCAAAAAAATAAAATAAAGCTCATTCCTCGCGAGGATAACACAAGAGTTTTTACCACTTTTTCGACAATTTTCGAGGGGGCAGACAACACCTGGACGGGGCGACGATGAAGGGTATCACGGTATATGCGAGGCCTGAAAATATGTGTATGGTATTTAATATGGAAATGGCCAAAATATACATACATACATACCTCGTACCAGGTACCAGGTACGGAGTATAGTATTGTACTATATACGAGTAAAAATAATAAATAAAACACTCCAGCTGTGAGATCGAAGCTTTCGTTGATACTCATATTTGCAAGCTGTGTGTGTTACTCCGATCGCGCGTATTACGAGTTGTGTGTCCTCAGTAAGGATGTTATCATAAGGCCGACATTTTCCCGCGTTTTCGTTTTTGCCGTTTTTTTTTCCGGACAAAGATTCCCACACAAGTCGGCCCGGAGTCGGGGTTGGGATTGAGGTTAGGGTTGGGTTTTATGGCGTTTTATCCTGCACGTTATCTCGTAATACTGGAACCACACGGTGTCTTCCAAAATAATGTTTTTCCCTATAGAGTAAATCCTGTATGTGTATTTGCATGGCCCGCATAGGCGGCTCTATTACCTAGCAGCTCTATTACCTAGCACAAAACTAATAACTAGTCGGCAAGTTACTGTTAGTTACTGTATATTAGTATAGGCAGTGGTCAGCCAACACCAAACTAACTCACAGCCGAAATGGCCTTGTAAAGGCAGAAGGCCGAAAACGCGCAGTCCGTACGAAAGGAGTAAAAATAAACATCTTGAGTCGAGCTAGCGCCTCTTGTTCCCCCGCCTTTTCTGCTCCGAAGTTCGTTTTTTTTTGCCTGGTTTTTTCTTCCGCGATAGACATGAACCATGGGGCGTTTCTTTGCCCGCTTGTCCGTTGAGCCGTTTCCGTGTTTTCTCCACAGCGTATGCAGCACAGCGCATATGCATACGTAGCACAGCGCCACGCCCGCCCGTTCTGTCCCGAAACGTGCAGTTTGTATCCCTCACGCAACCCCCCCGTCTGTTCAGTCGAGCGAGCGCCTCTTGTCCCTCCGCCTTTTCTGCCCCAATATTTTCTTCTTTTTTTTCTCCTGATTTTTTCTCCCGCGTTATGTTCTTTTTTTTTTCATATGTGGGCGTTTTTTGCCCGCTTGTCGGTTGGGCCGTTTCATTCTGTGTTTTCTGGGTGTCTTACATTATTTTACAAAAAATAATTTTAGGACGTCAGCCGTGAGTTCGACGAATTTCAGGTCAATACTCATCTTTGCAAGCTGCGTTGTTGGTACTTGTAACATATACTCCGGAGTACTACGTATATGGGTGGGTTTTTATTGGGAGGGGTCCTTATTTGTGTTTTTCAAAATCATGGAACTAACCCCAACCCTCACCCATACGGAATACCTGGTACCAGGTACCAAATACCCCCTATTGACGTCACTGCGGTAAAATGGTTGGAAATGCCAAATACCTGGTAATATCTATCACTGCTGTGTTTTTCGGACACCGTATACTGCAAAGCGAACATACCTCAGAAACGAGTTTTATCATTTCCGCGCACAGACTGACTAAAATCACCCTGTTGACCATGATAGCTACACTGTAGTTGTAAGGGGAGTCGCCGACCTATATCCTTAATGAGGACACACAACTCGTAATACGCGCGATCGGAGTATCACACACAGCTTGCAAAGATGAGTTTCGACAAAATATTGGATTTCACAGCTGGAGTGTATTTTCATTTTTATAATATACCTGGTATATAAAAAACGAAAAAAATATACTTTGGCTGTGACATCGACCAAAAAGGTGCTTTGGTCAAAACTCAGCTTGGCAAACTGTATTTTAATATTATTATAAAAAATGAAAATACACTCCAGCTGTGAGATCGATGTGACCTAAACCTCTTGCACCCCCCCCCCCCCCCCCCCCCCCCCCCCGCCCCATTTTTTTTTCTTTTTTCTTTTTTCCTCGCTTCCTCTCGCTTAAACGCCCCACCTAATATCGAAATCCGCCAGAGTAATAAACACTTGCCACGCCCTGGATATCGCTTCGTTATCTTTTTAGAGCCGTTCATGCCGCTGCTGCAATTCCCACCCACCCCCGCCCCCAACGCCCCTTCCTTCCCCACCACCCGCACCATCGCCTAGACCTAGCACAACGCGTATAGCAAACCCCTACATCTATGCGACCTAAAGCCCTCCCCCCCCGCCCCCCGCCTCCCCCGCCACAACCCCCCCCCCTCCCCCACAAGAAGGATTTATAGTTTCCACGCACAAATTTACCTGCCCCACACGTCCCCTCCCCCCCCTCCCCCCCTCCCGCCCCCCTTTTGATCAAAATCAGGCCCCCACGTCCTTAAAAACTCCGCCCTCCCCTCACCGGATATTCGACTTCCAGGATTCACTTGATAAACTTATGCATTTCCCTCCACAGCTGTCAGATTTTGTCCCCCTTAGAAACGGGTTTTATAGTTTCCGCGCACAGACTGACTAACATCACCCTGTTGACCCTGGTACAAGCTACACTGTAGTTGCAAGGGGAGTCGCCGACCTATATCCTTAATGCGGACGCACAACCCGTAACACGCGCGATCGGAGTATCACACACAGCTTGCAAAGATGAATTTCGACAAAATATTTGATCTCACAGCTGGAGTGTATTTTAATTTTTATAATATATTTGAAGAACGAAAAATATATACTTCAGCTGTGAGATCGACCAAGAAGGTGCTTTGATGAAAACTCAGCTTTGCAAGCTGCGTGTGATGCTTACTATCGATCGCGCGTGTTACGGGGTGTGTGTACCCTCGTGGAGGATACAGGTCGGTGACTCCCGGGTCAACAGGACTAAGACGTTTCACCTTGTTCTGCGCACGGAGACTGTATAACCCGCATTGCGGGGGACAAAAGCAGACGTCTGTGGAATTCAATATGCATGAAACAATAATTGTTATACTTGGGTCCACCGGGTTCGTACGCAAGTTCCTGTGTACTCCCTGTATATGTGTGGCAGGCCAGTGGATTTGTAACACAGCGCTACCCCCGTCTATTCTGTCCCGAAACGTGCATTTTGTATGCCTAAAACAATAACTGTGGGATGTTTTCTTTGCCCGCTTGTCCGCAGCGCTGTTTCTGTGTTTTCTCGACGGCGTAACGGCAGAGCGTGTGTAGCAGCTTGTGTGTCTAGTAGACCTGGTGCCAAGGTATATCATCTACGTGCCTGGTGTAGCACACCGCACCCTCCGTCGATTATGTCTCGAACTGCGCATTTCTTATTCCGCAATGTATAAAACGATGGGATTTTTTCTTCACACCCGTTTTTTCTTCGTCCTCTGTCCTAATGTTCCTTCTTTCCTTACGTACTCGTACGAAATATGTTTTTCGATAACGTATACATATGGCCGAGCGCATACACACATTCGTTCGTCCCTCAAAAATGGATGCGGTTCAAAGAGGGGTTGAGCACTACTTGGTACGCAGCACACACTAGGGTTTCCCCAATAAGGTGGTCTGAGTAGGGCGGTATCCCTTTACAAGGCGGTCATCAAAATCGCATGGCGAGACTTGACTGGTTGAATCCCACTCATTACCTGAAATTAATAAAGCGGCTTCCCTCGATAAGGCGGACATGTGGCTCTCTATAGCACACCACTGCCTTGCTGGGGGGGGGGGCTCCTGTACTGTACTGTACTGTACTGTACTGTACTGTACTGTACTATACTGTACCTAGTTAACCATGCCCAGTGAGACAACTTTCAATATATTTGCAGATGGCATTATGGTGTGTACAAGGTTCCCCTGAGGGATGTGGTTGGCTTGAAATCTGGGGGGTGTCGCAAGCTAAAAAGCGGGGGGAAACGAAAAAGTCTTGAAAACAACTACGTGAAAAAAAAAATGGCCACCGCGTGAGTGACACGGACCAGCCGAGACGAGTTCGTAGCTTAGTCTACAAGGTTCCCCCCCGGGGCGTGGCTGGCTTGAAACCCCGGGGGTGATCAATTAGACTATTAATAGCCACGGCGCAAGTACCCCGGCAGATGGCTTGATCCCGGGCGTAAACTATTAGACTAGCCACCGCGCAAGTAGCCCTAAGGCAAGCAACACCGACCGAAACACAAGTTTATAGTGTAGTTTGCAGTTGGCGCATGCGCCTAAAACCCCCTTTTGAGCCCCGAAACCCCTCCCTATACCCGTACTAATTCTAAGTGGCTTTGTCTCCAAAACCGGGTTTCCAGTTGTGGAGGCGTTAAGGCGCGTTGTCATTTTCTTGTTTTTGTCTTCGCTACTTTCTGCGTCGTTTGGCTGAATATTTGGCGGCAGGGCGATTGTGACCGAGCTCGGAAAGCTGGGAGCAGATGTGGAGGAAGGGCGCGACTACTGCGTGATCACTCCGCCAAAAGCGGTTAAGTCGGGGGTGGCCATCGATACCTACGACGACCACCGAATGGTGAGGCAGGAAATAATCGTTGGCACGCATAAGTGTGTGTTGTCTTCTGTCTTCACGTCAAATCGTTTTTTCTTTCTGTATACCCAACCACATCAGTACACTCAAGGGTCCGTGCTGGTTCTTCATCCTAGAGAGATACAAATTATGTGGTCACAGACTGAGACAGGGTAAACCAAACATGAAGTGTAGTTTATAAATAATGAAAGTGCACTCCAGCTGTGAGATTGATGATTTTCGTCGAAACCAATATTGGCCAGCAGTGTGTGATGTATTATTGAAAAATGAAAAATACACTCCAGCTGTGAAATCGAAGATTTCGTCGAAACTCCTATTCGCAAGCTGTGCATGATATGATGCTCCGATCGCGTGATATATACTTCGAAGTATATATATGGGTGGTACTTGGATGGTTTTTATCAGAACGGCCGCCGAGTTTTTCGCATGAAAGCTTTCCCGTCGACACTTGAGGCTTCTTTTTTCTTCTTGCGTCAAAAATCGACAATCCCGCACAAGATGCTATCATTCTTCTTTGGAGTCCATGTACCTCGACAAAAACGAACAGACAGCGGAATGTGGTCCTTTACGTATGAAGACGATGTACGAACAAAGCCGGTGTCTCCTGTGAAGTACTATTTCATATTAATGCAGTGGATACCCCGATTTAAGAGCGCCAAGGATAAGAGCGTTCGCGATTTTAAGAGCGGTCAAATCGGCATGTCTCGCTTATGCTAAAAATCTATCCGTTGCCCCCTACAGATAAGAGCAATGTGTAGTTAAGAGCGCTTGTTTTGGCTTATCACGGGGCGCTCTTAAATCGAGGTACCCTCTGTAGTTGAATCTCGTCACCACTATAGTCGATGTCGTTGGTTCAAATCCCCCCGAGCCGCGTAATCGTGCTCGTAGAGACTTTATCTCGCGTACAAATTGATCGACTGCGATTAGTAGCGGAAGCGCGAGCGCGTGAGATCACAAAATACGATGGAAATCGACAAGCATAAATAGCTGATAAGTGGTAAGAATGCCGAACCCTATGCACGATAAACAAGAACGCACGCACGTACCGGGGGAGGGGGGGGGGTGGGAAGACACCTGTGACCACGGCTTGTCCAGAGGCCGCTGAGGATAAAACGTGTAACCTGTCATACGAGTTGAGCTGGACAGTAAAAGTGACTATGAAAAATATCATATTCATAAAATAAAATGAATAGTGTGAGTGCGCCGCCATAGCGTGAATAGCATGCGACGCCTGTGTCGTACGGCTTCTTCCGTTGAAGTTCGGGTACTCCAAAGTATGAGGCTATCTATTATATGATGCCTTGTCGCAGCAGCGCGGATTTATTGGTAAAACCAACGCTGTATTTGCCATCGGTTTTCGCAGACTTTTCTCTCTTAAGTCCCCCAATATCCCTCCATTAAAAAAAGCCTGTTTCATGGAGGTGTGATTCGGTAGGATTTCGCGAATGACAACTAATCGGTAGGTGCCGTTAGCCGACTAACTGATGTTAGTCGTCAAGTCGACTGACGAAGCTGATTGTCAGCCGACTTGCGGACTCAAGTCGGGCGGGCGAAGCGAGCCAAATCAGCCCCTTCCCCACGGCCACAAGATGAAAAATACGTTCGCTCATCGAATATCCCTACAATGATGGAGCGCAATCAGTCGGATAGTCGGCACCTCCGCGAAACGACTAGCTGTTAGTCCAACTAATGACTACTCGGTCGACTTGAAGCTTGCCGACTCACAGCTCTACCACAATATTTAGGGTTATGTCAGGGTGCTCGTAATTTGTGGTACCTGGTATAATGGTGGGAGCAGCCTGTTGACCAACGACACAGGACACTACTCGAGAGCCGCCTATGCAGGCATGTAAAAAAACATAGCAGGGTACAGCACGGAAAAAATGAAAAAATTGGGTGTACGGCGCGTGGCTCCGGTGTTGATGCAAGAAGGGATTTAGGATAAAACGCCCTATAACCTAACCTTTAACATTAGTAACTCTAACCCTAGCCCCATCCAACACCCCGGGCCGATCTGTGTGGAAGTTGTCCGGGAAAAATTCCGGCAAATACTTGTACATGTTTTACTTGTGATACTCTACTGCGGAAACGCTCTGCTGTGGGAGACGCAGTGTTGAGGTTGACGCTGTGTTTTGCGATGGTCACTATGGTTGTTTTTATTCTTATTCGTCAACTCGCCGCCATGGTTGCAGAAATACACCCGCACATCTTACATATTTCACCCGCTTAGCCTGTATATAACACCGCACTCGCCTACTTTTCGGCTATTTTTGCATGTTACACCTGCTTATCTCGCGTATTTCACCCGCTTTCTTGTTGCACCCGTTTGCTTCGTGTATTCCACCCGCTTCTTACGTATTCCGCACGCATGTCTTACGTAATTTATCCGCTTATCACACCCGCTTATCGTATATGCTACATCCGCTCATCTTATGTGTTTTTTTGCCCCATTTGAGGTCACTCTCTCCCTATCCCGCCGAGCAATTGATCCGCCTGTGCCTCGTCTTGGATATTACACCTTGTCATAGTACCGGCACACATCACACCTTGTCCTAACTGTTGCACCCGTACATCACACAGATCACACCCGTTTTTGTTACGCGTTTCACCCGCTTGTCTTACGTACTGCACTCCCGTATATTATACTGTATGTTACACCGGATCATCATCCTGCATGCTGCATGCTATACTACCCCTCCTTGTCTTGCATAGTATACGTCACCCCGTTTATGTTGCACGTTGCGGTTGCTTCTCTCAGGCTTGTCACCCTCTTTTCTTACTTTTTTCACCGGCCGATGTTACGTACCGGGTACCGCTACACACGCTTATCAGTGCCGGCGAATGCGCGTTTGTATTATACCAGGTAGACGGCGCCGCCACATCGGAACCCCGTTCGAGATCAAGTCGGATTATGCATGTCACGCGTCGGCCGCCGATCGCCAGCGCATATACGTTGACAACAGCTTAAATTTCCCTGCTGGGCACGAGTTGCCAGCGTCAGCTATGCTATCTTGCATGTGACTCCCGCTTTTCCGCGTTTTCTGGCGTATTACACCCTTCGTGGTCCTTTCTCTCTGTCCCGCACGCGCAGTCGACCCACTTACGCCTCGCCTTACCAGTAGACCCTTGTTATATTACATATCACACCCGCTTCCCGTGCACGCGGTTTATATGCTCACGCTTGTCTTGCCTATTATATCTCGTCTTGACATATTACTTGTTCATAGTTCATATTTCCTTCTTTTTTTTACTGCAATTTTTCTTTTTTGTCATCCTCCGGCGGATGGGGAAAGATAAAGCTTAAGCGCATCACCGAGTAGTTCCACGTATTTTCATACACGTCGTGTGCCAATTTAACCCTGTTGCATCGCAATCCAGCGCTAGCTGGCGTGTCGTTCAGTTCCAGTGGCAGCGACAGATAGTCTAGTGCGCTGGCTGGCATGTACGTATGGTTTTGTGTTTCGCCCGCTCATCGCGGTTGGCACCGCATGGCCAGATCACCTTGCTGTATTTGCATTGTGTATCTCCGCCTCGTAGGTTGTGCCCACAGAGCTCGTTTTTCTAGGAGCTAGGAGGTATCGGCACGTACTCTGTGGTTGTGCTGGATGTAGATGGATGGAACTATCAGTTTAACGTGAAAAACACACGCACGCTTAATGCGCTTTTCTTTCACGGCTGGTGTATAGTACATAGTACACCCACGTATATTTTGCCCGCTTTTTCTTAAATATTAGTCCCGTGTATATTACGCATTTTTCCTCATCGCTAGTGTTACTCCCGCTTTTATATTATATGCACACACGTCATCACACCCGCGTATCTTGCATACAGTATGCCGCACCAGTTAAGAATTTCTTATTTCTGGCCATACTGGAATTCTTATGTAAGGCAGGGCGTGTGTCCTACACTATTTTCGGTATATAACGGGCCATTTTCTTACGTTTTCGGCTACTACGGAGGACAATAGTAATCAAGACCTATCATATACACCAAAGCCTATATGCTCCACTGTATTTTTAAACTATTGTTTGGTCCTGATTAGTAACTTCCCCCGTACCAAAACTCGAGCCTGAAATTTTTAGCTGACAAAATCTCAAGTGCGGTCGCGCACTACTGTAGTTCACCCGCTTATCATACCGGCGTACCACTGCTGTGGTTCACCTTGTGTCGCACATGTTACATCCGCTTGTGGTACCTATCCAACCGGCTTTTATCTTACACATGTATTTCACTCTTTGTCGTCGTCTGCCCCCGTCCCTTCCCGCCACACGATCGACTCGCCTACGCTACCCCTACCCCTCCCTCCTCAGGCTATGTGCTTCTCGCTGGCCGCCTGCGCCGGGGTGCCGGTGACCATCAACGACCCGGAGTGTACCGCAAAAACGTTCCCTACGTATTTCTCAGTGCTATCTGAGCTTGCCACGAGTGCATGACCTCGACCTTTTCTTGGCGTTAAGGCCACTCGTGCGCTGGATCAAGCGCATCATAGGGGTGGGGGTGTACTCGATGTTCATGCATGGCCGTATCGTAGTCGTATGACCATAGACCCTCGCATGCCTGCAATGCCCGGACGGCACGTCGATTTTTCACCAATTAGATGGACACCGATCGCGTGTACTCAGCGCGAAGCGCCATGAGGTGTTCGGCGAGTCAGGCGGGGTCAGGGGGGAGGGGGTGGAGCGGGGGGGGGTCAGGAGGGGGGGGGGCGAGTAAAGGGGGGAGGGGAGGGGAGGGGGGGGGGGGGGGCGGGGGGGGGGGCGGGGGGGGGGGGGAGTAATGGGGGGGGCGGGGGGGGGGGGG